>VZTT01064990.1:30042-53799 GCA_013400855.1 Buphagus erythrorhynchus | reverse complement strand
GCTCCTTGCAAGGCAGTCCATGCTGATAAGTCGGATGGTTATTTTCCCCCCCATTTAAAGCATCATTAATTCAACATCTTCGTGATTTTTTTAAAAAAAAAAGAACCTTGTAAGATATTTCTGAAAGAAACATTATTTAACTTAGATTAGGATCTTATTTATTCAGATAATTTCATAGAAATATCAAAGAGACGAGTGGAATTATTTAACCATAAAGAGACAGCTTAAGTAGTTTAAGAAAATAATCCAGAAGTCTTTTTTGTTGGTTCTGTTTTTTAAAGGAGAAGAACATCAACATTGTTGCACACTAAAATCAACCTCACGGAATGGGGAAAATAAGAGGAGATATTTTGAACATTACTCCATAGGACAGCAGTACAATATAGTGTTAGTGAATGCATTGTAGCAGAGCTCCATATGCAATCAGAATCCAATTGTTACTGGACTGTGTACAGCACACACTGTGCTCAATGGCCTGATGAGGCATTATGGATATGATGCAAAGAGACCTTGTGGATTAGACATGTAGAATTTATTAAAAAAGTGAAACAACTGAACAGTTTAACTGAGCTGGATGCAGTAGAACTTCATGTGGTAAAAAGAAAGAGTTGTGAGGAATCTGGTGACTGTGAAGACTTCAGTTATCATTATTTACTTGAGGGGGTTAACAAAAAGAAAAATCTAGTTCTTGGAATGTCCTCATTATATTATGCTGGATTTCTGTATTTTCCCTTAATGCTACATTCTACTTTCAGCATGGAAGTGTTTGTGTAAAATAGACTGATTGTTGTAAAAATATCTAAAAACTGCACAGCCTGATAAAATGTAGCTTGCAGATAGATAACACTGATTTTAAATAAGTAGCTGGAGCCAAAGTGATATTCCATTAAATCACAGTTTCTTATCATTTTTATATTGCAGATTACACTGCTAAGCTATTTCAGCCTTCTTTCATTCCTTACCTTGACTAAGAGTCCAAATGGCACTGTGTGTTGCACATCTATGGGAACACCCATAGATATGCTATAAGTCACCATGTTACAAGAACTAATTTGGAAATTTTTCTACCTGAATCTTCATGTAACTGAGCCCCTATCTAATCTATCGACTTCAGTAGGCCCCCAGACCTAAGAGAAAATTAAAATTGTATTTCAAGCTATATTACAAGGTGATTTAATTTTGTTTTTCTCTATAAGTACCTAAAAGGAATTGTCCCAAGACAGAGAGCCCCAAAGCAAAATAAGAAACCTCAGCCTGTGTTGAGCCAACTGGGCACATGTCCCATGAACCACTTGACATCAAAAAGAAATTACCTGCATTAAACAAGACTGGTATTTCTTGGGCTATAAGAGATTTATTTATTTTTTTTTAAGAAACACATGATCTATTCTTTCCCTCTGGGAGGCACTGGGGTTTCCAGGGGTATCTTACCTGTGTGTGTCTGTGTTTGTAATACCCATTTTGTGCCCAGCCTTCCACTCTTGGTTTGAACATGAGCTTCTGAAAATGAGGATCACGAGCACCAATTCAGGTTTTGCCAGTTTGCCCACCAGCTATCTGCTCCCAACCCAAGTTCCAGGGGAGCCTGGCAAGCCCATGCCCAGTGAAGCCTTTTGTTTGTGCAGATGTTTGGGCTCAGGGAGTGCTGTGCAGCTCAGGCAGTCCCAGGGCCCTGTTTGCACTTGTCTGCTGCTATTCTGTGCTCACTGTCTGAACCTGCACGCATTGTTCTCCCGACAGGTGATAACTACCCTGTGCAGTTCATTCCATCAACAATGGCAGCTGCTGCTGCTTCTGGACTCAGCCCTTTGCAGCTCCAGGTATGTGCCAGAACAAAAAAAAAAATGCGGGATCGAGGCCAACATTTTAGGGGAAAACTGCTAACCAGCTGTATGCTAAATAATAGCCTGAATGTTTAATAATTTTTGAGCGCAGCCCAGGAGGATTAACACCTTGTGTACTTACAATACAGCAACGTGCAGCCAGCCTTGATACTGTGAGTGAAAGACATTGTTCTGTGTGCTTTATATTGGCAGTTAATGGTATTTTTTTTATTCATTTATATGAAGAGTTGATGGGAGATGAGTTCAAAGATCTTTTTGTACTTTATTTTTGTGTGGTCGCTCCTCTGTAGCTGCAATGCACTACCTATAATTAGAGCAGTCAGTGTATCCAAACAAAAGTACATTATTGGTCTTTTCTTTTTTTCCTTTTTTTTTTTTTTTTAACTGTGTGGTGCTGACAATACAATAAATTGCAAGCTCTTTTAGCTTCTGTATTTAGGTAGTCTCAACCTTTCTGTGCATTAAGCTGGTCAGAAGCCAAGCATGGTTAGGAGACTTAGTTTGGCCATTTATTTATTTTTGGCACATATAGAGTGAAATGTTGTGAAAGAAAGATTTACGTGCAATATTATTAGCTAGCTTCTTGTGGCAAGAAGTTTTTAATTTCAGAAGAAAAGACACAACAATGTCATAAATAATGAAGAAACAGTCAAAAGCTTTCAGAGTTAAAATGTGTGGAAAGAAAGTGACAGTGAACATGAGAAGAAAGGCCATTAAAGATGCATGTAACTATTTGCAAGTAAACCTTTGAAACCCCTATTTGATTTAGGTTAGAGTCAGGTTCAGAAGAAAAGTAGGAATAAATTGTGCCCAGAGTAGCAAACTATTGCCAGGATAATATCTAAATATCTACTTTGCTCACCTTTCTGTGATTTTGTTATTTTCCAGAGGAGCCAAAGCAAATTAAAAATCCTTTCCTCTTTACCCTATGATGATATTCTTGCCAAATTAAATTAGGATAGGCAAAAGTGGGAGCAGAACTTGTTCATTGACCACTGTTCATTGGTGGTCCAGAGCTGACAAGACTCCTTATCTTAGGTCTGACCTAACCTAGAATCAACATTTGAATAAGAGAACGACCTGACTCTTCAGGCAAAAATCTCTGAAAAATAGTTTTGGGTCATAATAATGTGATTTTAAGACTGTACCTGGGACAGGATTGAAACCAAAGGGTAGTTTCTCAAAAGGAAAAATAGCAGGTATCTTTTGAAAGTCAGTATTTGACTACTTATTGAAGCAAGTGTCTCATCAGCTTTAGTTAGGAAAATACTGCAGAAATCAGCTTTGTGAATAGACTATTTTTGCTACCTTTGAAATGCACTAAAACAAAGAGTGAGCCTACACAAAACTGCAAGGCAGGAAAGGATGAAAACTGTTCAACTGTCAAAGAAATGGGATCTAAACCACAGACATTCCTGCTTCTTTTCTTTTACATGATCCATTTGTAGCTTGACCCACATATTTGCACATCAGACTTGATCTGAACCTATGGCAATAATGCATTTTCATTAATTTGCAGAAATGATAGGCTGAGTTGTTAAACATGACGAGAACAATTAGAAAGAAAACAACCAGCAAAAATGTGTGCTAGTAAATTCCAAAACATTCAGGCTTGGGGGCCTGAATTTCCATTTGGAAATGCTGCTGTAAAAGGCTTTTTTGTTTGTTTGTTTGTTTGTCTCCCTCCTTTCAATTTTATTTGAATTTCATCTCTATGGGATTTCAAAACCTTTAATGTTTCATGGTTATAAGAGCTTAAATAACAGAGCACTTAACCTTTGGTTGATACCTGCTCATCAGATTGTTAAAGTGCCTGAACTAAATTTTATTTACTCCTACTGTTAACTTTGTGTCAATTCTCTGTGTTCCCTAAATGTGCACTTATTTGGGTGTGTTTGTTGGACAGAATTTGTTGTTATACCTGATGTGTCATGAAGGCTGTTAGGGGTGTAGCATTTCAGCTCATTTTCCCATTTTTGCTTCCCTTCCCCCTTCCTTCTCTGTTCTGCTTCCTTTCTTCCATGCACCCCACCCACTTATTTATTTACATGAATGCTGTGACCATGGTATCTGAGTATTTCCCAAGTGCTTAAAAATACTGATCACCAAACTAATCTCTGTTCCTTTCAGCCAGTGGGAGAAATAGCTAATTTATTTGCAGGTTTGGTTTTGTTTCTACATGTGAGTGTGTGTATAATATCCATGTTTGGATATTATTTCCCTGGGGAGGGAAAGCTATGTCAAGTAAAAGAGTTTTGCAGTGGCTCTAACATTTCAACTTTACCAGGGCATTATTATTAATTCTAAAATTATTTTCTATAATCTGTATCCCTCTAAGGAAATTCTGCCAGTTTCAATATTGTAATCTCCCCCCCCTTTTTTTTTACTTATGTTTTCTTCTATTTGGATGATCATGCTCCAGGTAGGAGGTAGCAGCAAATTTCTCATCTTCCTGTGTGTTAGGGCAACTTCTGTGCAAGCTCTGAATGTAATAGCACAGCGAACCCTTTTTTACCAGGTGCATCATGTAATGATAGCAATTATTTCACAGAGGATGTTTCTCCAGTGGGCAATTGCTAATTAATGATTTGCCTGTCTTATTCAAGCTATTAGCACATTGTTATCAAAATGTACTTTCTCTGAATTCTGTATCTGTGTTCACCAGTAGATTATTTATCTCCATGAGTTACAAAAACTTTACTGAAATAATATACAGCAGTTTCTCAAGTAACTAGCTTGATTTTCACATATTGTGCATTAAACAAAAGAAAGAAAGAAAGAAAGAAAGAAAGAAAGGAAGGAAGGAGGTCTACTTTAGCAACAGACCAATTTGAACCATCTTCTCTTTAGATTTTTGATCACATTGATCAGCTCATGGTAAATACCATTAATATTCACTTGTAGCTTTCAGTATCCTGAAATGAAATAGTAACTACCACACTTTTATGCCAGTCCAGGTTCCTGAACTGGTGGCTTGCTCTGCTTTGGGTTGATACTAGATAGTTTCTTTTGATCTGTATAATCTCATGAAGGTGTCATTGATGATGTTGTTGACAAAAAGACTTAAAACTCTGTGTTCCATACTTCCCATTGACATCTCAGCCCAATCTCACCAGTCTCCTCAACGAATCAGCCAGAAATTTAAATAATATGCATGATAGGACCAAGCCTTGTTAGGACTCTTGGCATGAGAGGGACTCTAGATGACGAGGGAACAGTTCTCTAGGTTAGTGTGATCAGAGAAAACAAGCTATTTCTGTTCACCCCTCCAGCCCCAGACAACTGAGAGGGAATAGTTTGCAGATTTATTAGCAAACACACCTGAGGCATAGTGGTGTGTGAAACAGTTCTGATACCACTATGTAACAAAAGCTTCTTGCTTTAATTAATCAGTGTGAGCTGTAAAACCTGCCGATAATTTTCCTTTTGCTCCATTTCACATACACCTTCTCTGGAGTTCTCCCCCTTTCCTATTTCCCTGAACTTTTCCCCAAGTTGTCAAATGGTTGCACTGATATTAACTGATCCTAGAGATGTGTGGCCAGCAGTCTTGCTCAATGACTGGACTTGGTCACTAAATGGCTTTTCCCAGCTCTCATGCTGCTGTAGCAGTAACCTGGTTACTGGGAAGTCACAGTGGTGGCAGAGGTGGCCCTGTGTGTCCTTACTTTCAAACAAGGAATGTTACTATATGCCCTTTAGTGTTTAAAAAACCCCCCTGCCTTTATTCTTGCATATTTCTACAAAGCTGTCTAGGAGATAAATAAGGAAGTGTCGCAACTCCCTCAACCACGACTGATAAACTGTTGATAGAAATGGAAGCATTACAATGATGCTAGCTGGAGTTATTCCTAAACAAAGTCAGCTCTAGGAAAAAAAAAAGCAAAACAAAAAAAGCTTTAGTTCATAACTCTTTCCCCAAACTATTTGTGTAATTTGTCCTTCAGAATTTATCGCTTATAACACTAATGAACCTTGGCAAATCTTAACTATAGTTGCAGCTGTGTTCTTGAAACCTGAAGTTTTTATAATACAGTTTAAAAAAAGAAAAAAATTTAACTAAACACATATTTGCCTGTTTCTTTTCTGCCCTCCCATCTTATCCTGCTCCTCCATACTCTTTTCTAGCTGCAGACAAAGTAAATGACCTTTTTTTATACTGCTGGGTGCAGATCCAGTGTACTGCTGAAGCATTGCATAGCCTGCCTCAGGGGCACAATATTAGTAGGGGGAAGGCCAAAGAATGCTATTTTTAGTTGAACAGTTCAGCAGATGGAGACATGAATACTCATATATCTGAAGGTTGAGGGGCTTGAACCATTAATTTTGATAATGTATTTAACCCTGGGAACAATCAGAAACTGCAACTCCAAGGTTACAATGCTTTTGACCTTTAGAGAACAGAGGGCACTTGGTACAGTAAACAATATATTACATTTCTACTTATTCCAATTCTCTCACACGTATAAATTTCAGGGCATAGCTGACATTTGCTTTCCTCAGCTATTTTAGTGCTGGTCCTCAAAGTAAGTCAAGAAGAATGTGCAGGAAAGAGGCCAATGTAATGTGACAGTCATGTAAATATGGCCTTTAAATAGCTAAGTTGTTAAACGTGGCCCTTTATGAAGAAATACTATTCTCAGGAACCAGAATCTGGGTGACTTATTATTTCAATGAAGAAGTTGTTTCAGTGGACAGCTGCTCTGACAGAGTCTCCTCTGTATCTATCTTGTAACCTTAACAGGATTTTTCAGCAGGGCTGATGGGATCTGATGGTGCCAGCCCACACTGGAGGTGATTTGGTCCCTCTCTGGTACCACATCATGCAAAGTGATGTACCTGCCTTATGTCTTACTAAATGATGCATGCTCCTCTTCAACAAATAGAGCAGTTAAATATCACGCAGCTTAAGTATTTCTAATTAAAATATCTCCATGTGTCAGCATATTGGTAATGTATTATTTTAATCCATTTATTTTGTTTATGAAACAGTGACATATGTTTAGATTGTGAAATATATGAGCCTTAAAAATCACTTTATTGAAGAAAATTAATTTCTACAATGCTGTCTCAGTAATGTGTTCACTCACCCAGTCAGTCACTGGCAGGGCTGCCACTCTTAATGTTGGTTAGACACAGTTTAACAGTTTTATCTGACATAACACTCTCGGATGTAGGCAATAATAATTTTTTTCAAATGCTAAAACCTGTGGGTTTTTCCGTTTTCTTTCTTCCTTTCTTCCTTCCTTCCTTCCTTTTTTTTTTTTTTTTTCCTTTTTTTAACAGAGCAAAGAGCGGGGATTGGGTAAATGTGAGAGATATTTGGTGAGACCAATAAAAATTAAAACCAGCTAGTTACCTTTTCAAAGTTAGACACTGTAATTTGTTTGTCAGCGGGTAGATGTTTGGGTCAGCACTGTGAGTGAGCGACTGTCAGCGGGAATTCCTACAAGACAAGTAATTTCCCTCAATGTATTACTGACAGATTGCTCACTTCTTCGAATCACTAGAGAAAACAAACTTAATATTGTTACAGGCAGAGTTTCTGTCTTCATTAGCCTTATAGAATGATTTTATCTAGCGTTCAAAGACTACTGAGCTCTGGGTGGACATATTTTAACAGAATGTTCCTTATTATGATACAGTGAATAGTGGTCTAAATTAAGGGGATGGTGTGTGCAAATTTCAGCATATGGAAGTAGTAAATTACATATTTTGGTCCTTTTCTTATGTAGAAATTTAGGTTGTAGCAGAGAAAGGAGAGAGGTCGAAAGAAGATTTTATTAAGGCTCTGAGAGACCAAGCACGCCCTTTAATGGAAATAAAATTAAAAATATGCCAAGCTTGCAATACTCAGGAAAATTTAATTAAAATCAATGAAATAGTTATACTTGTGCCTTTCCCTGCTTGAATGTTTATGTCTCTGTATGTAATATCTGTGTTATCAAGTTGAATTATATCAGTGGCAGTATCAATGAAAATGATGTCATGGAGTCAGTATTTTAGCATATGACCTCCTTTCTTTGCAGAATTTCTTAGTACTCCATCTTCTCCTACTCCTTCTCATCTTCAGCCCTGAATTATCTGGCAAAGGGATTTTCATCAGGAAAGGACAGCCCATCAAAATCGAGACTTTTTGCAGTAAAATATCACGATGATTTCTTTCCCCAGGAGGATTTTCCTACCTTCCCACAGGGACAAGGAGTCTCCCTCTTGTCTTCTAGTTGGCAAAAATGGACAGACAAACAAACAGAGCCCTTAGCTAGAGTAATCAGCCTGGCAGAGCAGCATTGCAGCTGCAAGAGCCTTTTCTCACCCCTTTCATGCCCTGCACCTCCAACAACTCCTTCCAACAGCATGCCTTTGTTACACTCCTCCTTGCTTACTTGGAACGGTGTCACATCATTGAATAAAAAATTGACAGCAATGTTTGAGAAAGAGCCTGTTCCTATGGTGTGCAGCAGTCCCAGGCAAAGCCAGGTCCATTCCTGGGCTGGTGTTTCCTCCCACTGCAGGCAGGGCAGTGGCCACCAGGCTGGCACCCTGGCTGGCACCCAGCCTGGCACCCAGCCTGGCACCCAGCCTGGCACCCCGCCCTGCACCCTGGCTGGCACCCAGCCTGGCACCCAGGCTGGCACGGCTCTCTCTCTGCTCCCTTCAGATGCCCAAGCCTTTCTCCACCTTGGGAGCTCTCCTCTCCCAGGAGGGAAGGCTTTTCAGTCTCTCAGCTAGGGCTCAGGCTCCTGGCACCATTCCCACCTTTTGCACCCTTGGATCTCCCCAGGCAGGACAGCTGCCTTCCATGTGCTGCTCCAGGGAGAATTTACCATTGAGATCCTGATGGCACAGACATCAACTCACTTATCAGGACACTTGTATGTTTAAAAGGATGCTGTGCTCACAGCCTGGATGGCAGGAGGTTTCCTGCATCTCTTCAGTCTGCATCAAGGCAGGAGTGACTGGGAGAGGCTGAGCCCCCAGCATCAACAAGATGTTCTTGCTGCCTTAACCACTGGCTGCCCCTCTCTGAAAGCCCAGGCTCTATTTTAAAATCATTGTGCTTTGCAAAGCTGCCTCCCTGGGGTATGTATTCACTCAGAAGCCAGTAAGAAGCAAATAAGTTACTGCTGCATTTACTGACAGAGCACCAGAGGCACCAGTACTACAGAGTGCCATCAGGGGATCAGCACGTTTTCTAAAGCTCTTTTAAAACTGTGGCATCCCTTTGGGGAGTAGGCTGGCTGTGAGGCATACTCTGAGCTGGCAGTTGGATTCCTTCAAGCTTTCTAGAAATGTATATGGTGTGTGCCTTACAGGAATTAGCTGCAAGTGAATATGTTTCTGGAATTTTATTATACTGCTGATAATCATAGAGCAAGCTGCTTAATTTGGCTACAAATTACAAACATGAAGGATTTTTTCCTGTGATGGTGTTAACATTTTGGTTGTTTAGGAACTAAGTAGGAACCAGATTAAAGACAAAAATGTCTTTTTAGTTAGGTCTATGCACAAAGGAAAATAATACATGCCAGTATTATCATTCCATCCTGACTAATTGCTAGAGAAAAAGAAAATGACTCACCTTTCATCTGAACTAAAAGTTCTAAGAGCAAGGGTGGTTTAGATCAAGCTTCTAGGTGTAAACTAACACACGTGTGTGCTCAATGGAAACAGAAAAATTCTCTTAAAGATGCCTGGACTGGAAAGATATCATCACCTGCTTCGTTTCTGAGGGTCTTTTATTAGAAGAGCATATGCCCTCCCACTGACCCATTTCAAAAAAAAGAGGGAAATTCACAGAAGATGAAATAAAACTCCTCAGTGCAGTGTGCAGCTAATGCTATCACCAAGTTGAAGAGGCTTTAGGGATGGTGAAATAGGAATGGTATGGCCTTCAGCACCCTGCTTGTCTAAAATATGTTTGGTCTGTGATGTTTTTAGAATCCATATGATCGAGGAACTAGAAAAGTGTCCTGACTAGAAAGTATTGGATTCATCTGCCTGTTGCCAAGACTCAGCAGGAAGGCTGCAGATGGCTGGAGGCACAGCAGAAGGTTTGCATGTCAGTGCTGACAGAGGGACAGGAGGGAGGAGCATCTTCAGGTGTACAGGGAGAAAACACATCGTGCTTAAATTTCAGCACTGAGGAATTATTTGAGACTTGAATCTTTCACAAAACCCAGTGAAGTGGACATAGCAGGGCACGTATTTTGGTGTTGGGCATGAGTTATGGCAAAGCATGCAAACAAATGGGAAAGTATTTCAGGTGCAGGAATGGTGAGAGTGTGCTGTCAGGTCCACTGGCATTTTTGGAAGTGAAGTGAGAAATCAAAGGGGCAAAGTCCTTTCAGTGCAGCTGGATCCTTTGTGCTGTGCTCTAGACACAGAACAAGTCACCAGATTTAACCAGTTCACAGTGTTATTTAACAACACTTCTGTGAACTGTCCTGGGTGATTCATCCAGGACAGGTCCTCTCTCCTGCTGCTGTCTTCAACACCTCCCAACCTATTTAACCCAGTCCCACCCTGCTGCTGAAGCATCATCACACCACTGCAGTCCAGGCAGCACAGCGATCTTACACCAAATTCACATTAGCTGGTGTAAAATACATCACCTTCCAATGAATTTATAATAGTAAGCTCACAGTTACCTGGTTTTGAGGTGCAAATGTGATTTTTTTTTTCTTAGATGTAATTTTTATAAGCCCATTTGAATATGTTTTGCATAATTTTGTGTGCACTTCCTGTAAGGAAATTATTTAATTTTCCTTGAAGGTGCATGAAAGTTCAAAATATACGGTAAAAGATCAGTGTGAGCAATCTGCTAAGCAACCTGTAAAGCACAATTATTTCTAATGCTTTAAAATACCTGTAAGCAGGGCTTGTTTTCTGCTTCACAAAGAAAACATTTCACTGTTTTCTGCATTTAAATATACATTTTAACTATGTTGACTTATCAGGTAACGCAGCAGGCTGAACAGGGACAAACCATTTTTAATGGTATGTTAATTGAATGGGATGCTAGAGATGCACCTGAGTGACTTTTTTTCCCAGATGTGCCCCAGCTGACTGATAAAGCTTCTCCTCATCACTAGAGCCAGTATATATTTATTATATTTATTATATTCCTGTCTTCTGTCCATTTTTGCTAGTGAAAATTGGAGAATGGCTGCGAGCTACCACATGAACTGCCTCTCTTATAAAAGTAAGAAAACATTGCAGTTTCAAATCCCAAGCAGCACTTTCAAATATTCAGCTCTTAAATGTAGAGTTGCCTCGGCATCTTCTCACAAGATGGGGATTTTCAGATGTGGGAATTGAGAGAGGCAGTTTAAATAGGATTCTTCCTTTTTCCTGACTTGCACCCGTTTACTGCAGCGATGGTGTCTCATTATTGTGTCATGGGAGCACGTAGGAATTTAATTGTAGAGCTTTTACCTCTCAGTGTGCTTAGCAGTGGTGAGTGAGTGTTCAGTGTCCTTGTTTTGTGTCTGTACAGCTCTGCAAAGAAAATTCTGCAGCTATCACGTTAGACAATTTCTCCATCTGGATGGTCAGAGGGGGCACGAACCCACCAATCTATGCCAGAATTTATTAGATATATCTGGAGGAGGTTTATTGCCCTTTATTTCTTTTTTTCCCATGTCTTGATTTCCTTTTCTTCTTGCTCATGCCTCAGTGTTCCTGTGTGCCACCAAGGTGACAGACCTAGAATGTGTACCTTAGAAGCAGCAATTGCAGAAACATCTCCTGTAGGATTAGGAGAATAATTATGTTTTTAGACCCCTTCAGCTAAGATTGTCTGCATTACTGGCAGTCGTACCAGTGACATGGACATGTGCTCACTAGGAAACTCATTCACCAACTCATTTCACACAGCTCAACAAGCAGTTACTCATAATTGCTTGTAATCCTGCTGACATGAGACTGAATGAAACTCCTGACTTTTCTCACAAAGCCCATCTATCTGTGTGTTAACGTTTTTTGAAAGAAATATCAGAAATTCTGAAATGCAAAATTTGATAAGCTTTGATAGCTATCATCCCTTCAGCAAACTTACTGTAATTAATTGCTTTTCAATCATATAATTTTTCTCCCCTTATCATGGGAGTCCTCCTTCTTTTTACTCTAGCTTTAGTGCAGAAGACATTTCTATAGGTAAAGTGGGTGAAACTATCTGAATTTGTGGGGTAGCTGCTTTTCATACAGACCTCTCACATTTATTGTTAAAAATACTTCATATTAGCAGTAAGGAATAAAGCCCAGATTTTTAAGGAAGAGCTTCTGAAAGAATACCAGAAAACACTTTAAATTCTTTTTATGAATAATATGACTTACAGTGTCATCAGAGAAGGTAATGCTAGGATAGCATAAAGTGAATGAAAAAACCTGTGCTCTGATGCAACCTTCTGGTTATATATTCATATTTTTCTGATAGATCTGGCTATATTTTACTTTAAGTAAGTACTACTTATTCACTTTCTTTGGCTATAAGGGGAGTTTAAAACACCAGAGCTTTTGTTTGCAGGTATGTTTTGGAGCTATGCTGCCTGGTCCTTGCTTGCTTTCCTAGGTGAGCTCGTTAGTCTGCTACCTTTAGTGCCATCCTCAATTTTTATAAGGAAGAATTTATGCTACAAAAATGCCAATAGCAAATTCTGATAGTACCAAACATAGAAAAATCACATACAGATTTATCTTCAACATTTCACATTTTTTTTCTTGAAAAGCATAACCTGCTGGAAACTTTAAATTACTTTTTCAAGCAATTGCAGTTGTTCTTTGCTGTGACTGGCTTTCTACCAAAGGTATCTAAGCAGGATATCTCACAGTTATTTTGTGAAATAATAAAAAATGTTGAAGTTTTTTTTGCAAATTTTCAAGATCTGTAGTACAATATATAATCTGGGAGAACAGCACAGATAATGCTATTGTGTTCTTTGCTTTGCATGGTAAATAACAGGAGAATTGTGATCAAAAAGCAGCATATCAGTCCTCTGGCAGCATTAAATGAGGGAATGCAAATCTTTGTGCTTAAGAGAAAGGTTTTACTGATGTTTCTTCTATCCTCCTGAAGAGGAAATGGCTATAGATATTTAATGAATTATTTTATTCTTGATACTTACAATATTTTATTAGAAGAGTGTTTTCTTCAATGCCCACATTTATCTTTGCTAGGAATGGTTGTGTTTAGATGTACCTAGCTCACGAGCTGAGGTGTTGCAGCAGTGGTGGATCCATTTCAGGAGGAGCACAGGGAGGATGGTGACAGGTTCAGGGGCACAGAGGGTGGGATGTTTAAATGGGAGGGCTGAGGGATGATTCCTGGCTCCAGGGGCTCACCCCATGCAGAATTCACTGCCTCCCACTCCCTGTGCTCCTCAGGTGCTCCTGTGGCCCCAGGCTGGCCAGGGGAAGGCTGAGCTGGGAGCTTGCACTGTGACAGTACAAGATTCCTGCTTTAACAGCCTCTCATTAGGTCCTCCTCTAGAGAAAAAATACAGCAGGGAGAAAAAGAGGAGCTCTCAGTTTGGGCTTTGATCTTGCTTTCATAAACAACTCAAAGAATTTGCATGGGAGCAGGCAACTATTCCATTATTGTCACTAGTGAAAATGCAAGAGAATAGACACACAAAGTGGAAGAGATGAGAACACTTAGCACTCCTTTATTCCTTGTCAGAACTTAATCTAGAGCAACTAAAATGTTTGCTGGTTTTGTCATGCCCCAAGATAAAATGTCAATGTTTACATACTCCTTTCTTTTAGACAAAAGATGCTTATTGTTTTCCAGCCCCTGAGTTACTATCTATAGGAAATTATAAATATGTAGGAGATGCTTAAGTCTGTCTCATTTTTAAGTTGTTTTTGGATGTTTTTTTCTTCTTTTTTTATAAAGAGCAGTTGCTATAACCATAAGTGCTTTGTTTTATGCGCTTCTGTGCTTTTCCTTATTTTTATCCTTTTCTTGCACCATAAAGAATTGAACCAGAGTGAAGTTAGTTAGATGAGCAGCTAATGTGCTATGGGCTGCTGCCCCACTAGGGGGAAAATCGCTAAGCGTATGCTGTGTATAAAGTGACGCTTTTTTTTTTTTTTAAATAATTTTAATTTTTAATTTTTTTTTTTAAATTATCACACTGTCCTTCCTGATATCTACTTCGACACAGAGTTTTTTTTAGGGATACACACAGTGAGCTGTGCAAGTGCAGCATTTCTCCCCAGGCCCTCTCCCTGCCCTGCTCTGCGCGGCCGCCTCCGCGCGGGTTGCACGCCAAGCAGATGAAACAGATGTTTGGGCCATGCTGGGATGGAGCAGCATGCTGCACCAAGAGCTGGGCATTCCTCCTGACATCTGGATGCTGCTGGGCTGGGAAGCCTTCCTGAGGCTGGGAGGCTGGAGGAGCCCCGTGGCAGCAAGCACAGGGTCCTCGCCGCGCTTGGAGCGATTAGTGCGCCGGAGCAGCGGTAATGCTGAATTATCGCTTGGTTGCGTTCTTCTAAGGAATCCTGGGACAAAGGGATAGCCAAGGAGGAGTACTTATGGTAAAGTCATGTTCAGAAAGACAAGACTAATTGCCATGTGTTAAAAAGCTTGCCTTCAGCTGATGGTAGAATTATTATGAGCACTTTAGGAAACTTTCTTTTTTACAAAGCGGCAAACAAATAGCTTGTACAGAAGCTTCCCTTTTTAATTTGAAGTCGCTAAGATGAAAAAAATGACAATTTCAGCTACTTTCCAATTTCATGCTCTAGTCAAATTGTAGGGAACAGACAACAAAATGTGACTGAATACATGGAATTGTAGGTAAACTAATGTGCATGCCTACTAGAGACAAAAATGTGAACTTCTAATAGCTGCAGGGAAGAGCATTAGGTATGGAAGCTGTCTGACTTATGCATCGACTCTTTACAGTTTCACTTTATCAAGTCGAAAATTCTGCTGTATGTGCTGCTACAGCCTAAATTGTCTGCTGCTGCACTTTCCTTTATGATGTGTGTTATTTAAACACAATAGACATAGTGTATTGCATGGAAATAGGTGTTTAATGTTTAGCCATTACTGGCTGTTGGATAATATAGCATTCAGCATGGTTTTCCCCCCTCCCTGCTCCCAGTAAATTTTTTATTGTTAAGACCAATGTGTTTAAACAAGGGTCTTCCCAAGCAGAATATATCTTTTTGGAGAGCATAAAGTAATATTTGAAGAAGACCAGTTTGTTGCTCTCATTTAACCTCCAGTGTTCTGAAGGGGTTATATTTAATTAACACTGGCAAAAGGCCTGACCTAAGAGGCAACCAAAAGTGATTGAACTGCATTTTCAGAATCAGGCTGTAATCTGTTGGGAAAGGAATAATAATAATAATAATAAAAAAAAATTAGAAAGGACCATTTACTGAAATTCTTTCTAACTAAGCTGTATTTCAATGGGCCATTTAATGCTCAGATGGACAAAGGTATTACTTCAGTCATTGAATTGTATCAAACCCTTTCTCAGAGGCCCAGTTTAAAAACTCTACAGGAAAAGTGGCTTAGCATCATATTCTCAGAAGACCAACACTCAGTCTGTTTGGAAAGGGGAAAAAAAATAGAAAGAGTGAAATGAGGTGTGACACGGCCGCCAAGTCAGTGAGGATTTGTGCCTCTCCTTCCAGTCAGTGGCTTAGCAAGGGAATTGTTCTTCAGAAAGTAAGAGCTCCATATTGACACAGAAGGCCTTCAATTCTGTATATATGTTTTTAAATTTGTTTTTGTTTTGTCTTGTTTATTTGTGTGCTTTGGTAGCTGTTGCTGTGTTCCCCCTGTCAGCTTTTGGCCAACCTTTTGTTCTTTTTGGACAAGGCAGAAATTTTGTTTTCTCTGTAGGGGACTGAGGATCAGTACCTGTACTTTACAGGGTTAGAGTTTTGAATCAGTGACACTGGAGAAAATTGAAAGTCTGATTTAAATATCACACTCTGACACTGTGACATGAGTAGTCACTTTCTTTCAATAGACATAATGTTACATATATTTTATGGTGATATTAAAATAGCTATGTACTGCCTGAACTTTATTTGTGTAAAAATTTCAGGATATATTTTTGAATTTTTTTTTTTCCAGAAAGTGAACTTTTCTTTCACTGTTTTCATGCTGTCTCATGAAAAATTCCCAGAAGCCCCATAGGTTGCTGAGGTGACATTTTATCTTGAAAACTTGTGCTGTAAAACTAATAAACCATCAGCTTTACTTCCTAAGGGGAAACAAACACAATATTACAGAGACAACTGCCAGGTGCCAAATTATGTACATTGTCTTGGCCACTTGCAGTGATTGATAGATTATTGGAGCTCTAAGCTTTATTTCTTGGCTTTGTCCAGAGCTTTACAGCAAATAGGTTGTGAACAGGCAGTTGCTGAGAGATTGTATTTAGGTGTCATAATTCAGTGAAATCAAAGCCATTTGATTTCTGAGGGGCACGATCTCAGAGATGATGAGATCCTGCATCCAGGCAGCAAAGCAGGGCAGCTGTTCTGGTGGCCATTCCTAATTCATTGTGTCAGAGCAGGAGCAGGTCAGAAGAACAAGAAATACAGCCTGCAAACCAAACAGAAGTGATCCTGAGAGCACCTTAATGCACATGTGCCTGAAGGCAAGGTAGTTCTTTATTGCACTGGTGCATGTGCTTAAGGCTGTAGCATTTCTCCAAATTTACATGACTGTGACTGAGAGAGACTTTGGGGTTGGATGTCTGTGCTGTCAGGCCATGGTAAGGAAAAGGTGGGGATAGGAAAAAGTGACTAAAGCTCTAAACATGGATCTTGCTGCAGGTGTCGTCTCATTCCGCATTCTTTCCTTGTGTTTTTGGGTGGTTTTTTGGGTTTGTGTGGGTTGTTTTGCATTTTTTGTTTTTATGAGGATTTTTGTTGTTGTTGTTTTTCAGTTTGTTTTGGGGTTTTGGTTAGTCAGTTAGTTCGTTTTTCCCCCAGAACATCAGCATGACCCTTGGGGGTGAAAAGTATTATCTTTAATCCCTTTATTTTAGAAAAGGCATTGTTAATAACTTTTAACAAAAATATAGTAAAATTCAGCTTACATTTCCCCTCACACTATAAGTTTAAGTAGATATTTTATAGCTGACAATACCTATTCAGGCTCCCCCCCATATTATGATGAATGAACCCAAACTTAAAATAATAATGCAGGAACCACAGCATGCAGGAATAGGTCATGGACAAAAAGATCTCTCATTTCTTCAGAACACATGCCAATGTGGTTTGTTAGTCCATTCATGTTTTGAGCAGGACCTACTGTGTGTGCTGCAGGGCTCCTCTATGAACTAAGGCAAATTTTCTTCTCCAGAAGACGAAGCAAGGAATGTAAAATTATGAAGAATAGATATGTTTTGGCTAATTATTTTCCTCAGAAGAAGTCTGGGTCTTTGTCACTGACTTATTATACAGATGCTTTTAACATCTGTCCAGCAGACTGTGGACTTTATTAACAGACAAGAGACCCAGCAGATTTAGAGCCTGCTGGGTGCGTCTTCATCTTCACAGCTGTGGATTAACTCAGACTTTCCAGAAGAGGACAACCATATGGGATAATTGGTGTCATTGGGTAGCTAAAAAAAATAGGAAGAAACAAATGTCGTCCAAACACAATCCACTGTTTTTACAGCCACAATTACTAGTCTGTTTAAGAAATAAGAAAGGCAGCATTACACTAAAAAAAGAAAATCTATTCATATCTGTGTGGGAACCTAATCAGGCTCTTGTTTCCAGTGACGATGGCCCCACAGTTGTAGCAGGTCTGCAGCAAGAATGCTCCTTTTGTGCGCCGATAATGTGGAAGCGATAAAATTTCCTATAAGAGACATATGTGTTTACATCAGGAGATGTGTTATTTGACAAAACGCTTTGTTCTCTGCATATTTTCCACGCAGAGTTTCATGCTGGGTTGTTTTGCTGGAAAGCTTTGATTAGCTAGAATTAGTTGCTGAAGTAAAATAGACACTTTTGTTTTATGAGTCCTCTTGCTGAGCTGTAAATTATAGTAAAACATATAAGGAGTGACAGAAAGAAGTGCTGATTTGAACCTCTGACCCATGATCGGCATAAAAACATAAGATAACTCTTTCAAAGGACTACTGAGAGCCATAAATATTCCATGGTCCACTTAAAGTTAGGCCCTTTTAACAAAATAAAGCTGTTATTTTGCAGTACTACAACAATACGTGCTGCAGTATCTGAAATGTGGAGAGATTCTTTTATTTTCGGTTTGGGCTGGCCATTAGCCACAGCAGGGCAGCAGAAGAGATGAGAGTGATTTTTTTTCTTTTTCTGAACCAGTACAAAGAATTTGTGGCCATTGAAAGGAGTTGTGGCTGGCAGACACTCAGTGGTGAGATTAGGTAACTGTGACTTTGCTGCCTGAGAGTGAAGCAATACAGGCATGTGCCTGTCCTAAGCAGACAGGAACTGAGGGGAATTTAGGGCCACACAAAAATTTCCTTTGACATAATATACAATAACAACTGACAGACACTGAAATTACGGTGTTAATAGTTTAAAAAAAAAAAAAAAAAAGAAGAACAACAAACTAGCTGAAAGCTCTGAAGTGAATGAATATGAATAACTGGTAAAATCGTCATTTAGGTGAGGAAGAATGTTTTTTGATGCACAGATGAATGCAAAGGGAAAACTGAATGCCTCTAACCTCACCTGAGAGTACAAAATGTATTATTTGTATTTTCCCAGATACAGTTGGTTTGTTTGCACACGTTGGGTTTTAATAAACCGGAGAGCACATTAGTCAGCAAGCGCAGAAATAATCACGGCAACAATCTTTGTTATTATGGCATTAGTTATGATAATTCATTAGCTGCCTCTTTGTGCTGCACCTCAGTGCCTTTCTGCAGAGGTGTTTGGTGTGGCAGGGGAGGATGTGGAGAATATTCACACCCTAAAGCTGAGCAGGCTCTGCAGGAGAGTGATCTATGGGTGTTTAAAATCAGAATGTTATGTCCACTATGGATATGTTAGACATGAGAGAACAGGGAAAGAAAAAAAATGGTGCTGTTACAAGCAAACTGTGCACATCTTTATGACACTTGGATTCTGTAGAGAAACAGAAGTATGCTCAATAATTATTACTTTTTATTTATCATGCTTCTAAATTAGACACTTTTCCCGTATTTTTTATTCCAATTTAATGTAGCTGTGCTTGATCAACGCCCTTTCAGATATACCCATATAGAGCCAAATAAGTCTTAGTTATTCAGCATAAAATTCTGAGTTAAGATGATGCATACTTGTTGGTTCTTAAATACTAAGCTATTTATTATCTGTATGGTGGCACACGTGGAAATTAGTCTGGCCCACAGTCCTAAAAGCTCTGTAAAACTCAGCTTATTTTGCTTTGCTAGCATTTTTCTTAGAAAAACTGAGGAGATGCTTCCAAGACATCTAAATTTCATCATCATAAATTTATAAAATACACTTTTTTTTTTTTTTAACAGGTAACAGGAACAAAAGGAAACATACACTTTTGGCATAAAATATTCAGTCTTGAAGGGATCTTGGTTTTTTCAGCAAAAGCTTTGATTTTTCCAAGTTTTAGATTTTTAATTTCAACTAAGCGTTGCTTTCATGTATATGTACAATTCCTTTACACTTTTCTGTTCACCTTTGCTCCTCTTCCTCCTCCTCCTTTTGTGTGCAGAGCTCTGCTAGGGCACAGATGCTGAGCCTTGGAAGGTGTTTTTGTGGTGACAAACAAGTGCTGTGGGTCACTTAGGCTGTCCTGTGATTCTGGATGTTGTTTTCTGTTAGGCCACCTTTCATTCTGAGCATCTGCATAGGAAGAATTTTTTAACAAAAGAGAAAAGTGACCCTTTTGGGTGGTGGGNNACATGTATGTATATAATGTATATATATATATACACACACACACACACATAAGCCTATAAACCCATTTCTTACCTTGGTGCTGTAGTAGAGCACTTAACTGCAGCGTTAGCCACAACATATTTGGTGCAAAAGACATATCAGTACAAAAAGTGATATTTATAAATGAAAATGGGAAGGAATGAGTACAATTCACATTATGTAGAAGCAGTTCTTGCACTAGATTAAGATGTGTCTGAAATTTTGGAGTGGGATATTCTTGTTTCTACACTTCTTTCTGGAAATGCCTTTCCTGAAGTGCTCAGGGTTATACCAGTGCCTGGGCTCAGGTCAGCACTTAAACTTTATTTCCATAGTTATTATCTGTGACACCCACAACATGGGTGTGAACACTAATCTGCTCTTCCTCCAAACAAAATAAAAACTTTTTTCAAACTGAAACTCTCTTTCTTTTAATCTGTTTGACATTAAACTTTTTTCAACCACTACATCAATAATTAAAAACAGCAGTCCCACTGAAGGTGTGATTTTTTTTTTGTTTGCAGTAGCTTCCTTTCAGAAATGTGTGCTGGAAATAGTAGAGATGTTGCTGGTTTTGGTGAACTTGTAAAAACCCTTTGTCATCAGATAGTTCTAAGAATTATTATTGCATGTTGTGCACTCAGAAGGAAAATGCTGGTATTATAGCTTTGCAACACTACTTACTAAATATACTATGGAAAAAATAACTGCATTACCTCTTGTAGTGCAGGATTTCAACAGCACTTGCAGTCACTCCTTAGAGTTTTTCATCTTCAGAAACCAAATTACTCATTGTCTAAATAGCTGAACTTTCATCTCTATAAATAAGATATTTCAGCTTTGCACAATTCATTTAAAATGCTGACAAATAAGGATTCTCACTTGATTCTCAGTAGCTTTATTGTTCAGTTTCATTTACTGTAGCAAATGTATTTGTTGAAGATGTAACATAGGGCTTCCATTTTTAGTAATGAGAGACTTCAGAATTAATCAGGGTTCACAAAATTTTGCATTTTTCCCAAGAAAAGAAAATAAAAGGGTGAAAGTTTCTTGAACAGATCTCTTCTTTCTACTTCAAGCAAGCCACCTTCTACTGAAATTCTTTGTGATGCATCTTCCAAGTACATCCATTCCAATTTATTGTGCTGGGCCAGCCCTCATCACCCACACTTTGATTATCTGCTGCACTGAGTATTGCAGCCACTCTTTTTCTCATCCCCATGTTTCACACATGGCTTTCCTACGGTTTCTTCAGCATTCTGCTGCAAAAATAACATCTGGATTCCATCCCCACAGCTGTGGCCAAATGCTGCCTCCCCACAGGGTCAGCTGAAGTGTCTCCAGTCCTTGCCCTTCTGTTCCTGTACGTTTGAGAGCACCTGCTCTGCATTTCCTCCTGCAGAAGCTCCCTCTCACTCACTCTTTATTGAAGTATCTTCTCAAAACCAATTTTTCCCTGGGGCCTGTCCTTGCCAAGCCCCTGGTAGAAGGGTTATGGTGTGGGTGTGGCACTTTGGGGACATGGTTCAGTGGGTGAGCATGGCAGGGCAAGGCTCGTGGTTGGACATGGTGATGTCAGAGGTTGTTTCAGATTTACTGATTCCATGGCTCATTCTGTTTTCCTCACCACGTGCCACTTCTGTAACATTTAATTCTCAAAATTCTTCACTCTTATTTATTCTTTTGGACACAGATGATGCAGCCTAAGAGATAAGTATGAATATTCCTGCTGCAAAAAGAAGGGAAAACATCTGGTGCATAGAAAGCTTTGCTCTGTTCTTATTTGCCATGCTCAGTGTCATTCAGCAGAGAATGTGTCCAGGAACATCACAGACCTGTGTGCAAGAGAAAAGTCCTATGGAAAGGGGCTTGAGCCAATGAAAGAGTTTTGATTATTGAAAGCTAGCTGAAAACACTAGATGAAAAAATGTTGAAACTTTTGAGAGCAGTGTGTGAGCCTAAGGCCTTTGTGTTCTGGCAAGGCATGAATGAATGCTGGCAGTGAAGGCAATTATGTTTCTGTGTTATGAAATTCTCTCACAATGGCATTTTGAAACTCTGATGGCATTAGAAAAGGTTTTACCATTTGGATCAGTCAAGGTGGTCAATTATTAGTTCATAGCTTTTTAGATAAATTCTAGATCATGGATGATACTTTTTATGAGAAAAGTGAAATTGAAATAATTCATCAGATTCTGTTGGGAATTTCTGTACCAGAAAAAAACATCACCATCACAACAGGATTATTATTTTTTTTTTGTTATTCAAGTCTTCTTGACTTGTTATAGCTCTAAGCTCTAACAAAGGCTTAGTGTGAACTCTGCCATTTCTAGGTAAAAAAAATCAGTGTGTGCTTGTGCTCTTCTGTACACATGCTGAGTATAGCACTCTCCTACTTGTTTGTATTTTTTTTTTAAGTAGATGAGCATCATTCAGACTCATAGTGACCTCCAACTTTCATCAATTCCCCTCGGATTTTTAGTTAATTGCAGCTGGAATAGAGTTTTAGTAACAAGTGCTTAAGTCTGTGAGCCTGTAAGGTCATATGTGCTCAAATGTGAGACTTGATTTGTCATTGCCCTGAGACCTGTGGCATTTCAAAATCCCACCCTTGGGTGCCAAATCTGACATTAGAAGAAGCCTGGCTCTGAAAACTGCAAAGCTGCATCCTTGTTTGTATACCTTAAGTAAGCTGGGCTTGAAGATTGTTAACTATTTCAGGAGCACTGAGGAATTCAGTATCAGCATTACTTTTATTTAATTTTATTTTATTTAATTATTATTTTATTTAAATGCTGGGAACTGGATTGTAAGAATCTAACTTTGTGGTCTCTGAGAAAAATATAAGAACCAGGCTATATATATTTTTAAGGCTTCTTAAAGCAATCATGAATAGTTGATGTTTTTGAATATTTAATTTGTAATCTAGAGCGTCCTGACTCAGTGGTTAGCATTATAAAATGCTCTTCTCTTTATGTGTTGGGCACAGATCTAAAATAAGATATGTTTGACTGTTTGAGGTATTTTAATTTTTTTACTTGTGAAATAATTTGTAGGGAAGAATTTCAGTTGAAAAAATTCCATTGAAACTTTTGCTTTTGAGCTTTAATAGCCAACAGTCAACATTCACTCAATGTTTGGGTTTTATTCCTCTCCTCAGTCTTGCAAATAAAAGCTTCACAATCTGACCATCTCAATGTGAGGTCCTAAATTGCCATTTTAAGCCACAGCAGTGGTATTTGCAAAAATATCTTTTTTTTTTTTTTCTCTGCAATGGTGGCAAGCACATATTTTTCCACACTGGCTAGCTCCCCATGCAAACTGGTATTTAAAACTTACACAGCTTTCCAGTCCACACAGCAATGTTGCTAGTGCTGGTGTGAATTCTTGCAGTATTTGTACTTGCTTGTAGAACAGCTTTGCTTTAAGCAAAGCAGAAAGCCAATTACTGTTACTTATTTACACATTTGCTTTTATGTTTTAAAATAAATTTATAGAAATTCCGGCCTAAAGCCAGTACTAAGACCTCAGAGTAACCCAGTCATGATTTATGTACACATACTGATATATAAATGACAAAATTTCTTTTATTCTGTCTTCCCTTAGAAACATTTCTCCCTGACAGGACTTGCAGTGCAGCCAATAAAGCCCTCAACACCCTGGGAGGGGAGTGGTGAAAAATTCTAATTTTACTCTAGTTTTCCTGTTTGCACGTCCAAAATCAAGCAGTTTCCTAGACAGTCACTGGAACAGCCCACTTTCCTTAAAGTCAATCCTCAGCATGCTGTGGTGCTGGGGGCACTCAGGTGAGCAGCAAGTCCTGCTCTGCCTTTGCACTGATCTTGAAATATCTCTGCAAGAAATTTTCAAGGGGAAGTGATATCTCTGTGGCAAGTCTATTGTGAATTGGAATAAATAATTCTTCCACCAAGTTTTTTTTTATTATTATTTATTTTTTTTGTGGTTTTTAAAAATTTATTTATTTATTTATCTATTTATTTACTTA
>VZTT01064990.1:4265-23282 GCA_013400855.1 Buphagus erythrorhynchus | reverse complement strand
GATATATAGATATAGATATATGGTGAAGCTTTTCAAAGAATGCTTGATTACCAAAGTTTTACAGGAGTGTCCAAAGTGATGTATCAGGGTGTGACAAACACAGGAAGGAAATACATAATGTAGGGAATACATACAAATATATACAATACATACAAATATATACAATACATACCAATATATACAATACATACCAATATATACAATACATACATACAAATATATACAATACATACAAATTTATACAATACATACCAATATATACAATCCATACAAATATATACAATACATACATACAAATATATACAATACATACAGATTTATACAATACATAGAAATTTATACAATAAAGACAGACGTATAAATCTTGTAAAACAGGTCTGTGTGAATATCCCTCCTAAAGGCATCTACTGGGTGTATGCACACAAAGTTAACTTTTAAATTTTGACTTCTGGTTCAAAAGAATAAAAAACTATCTTTGCACGCACACAGAGCCTCACCAGATACTAAATAGATTTTTTTTTTTTTTAATAAAGATAGAAAGGTATTAGTCCAGCCAGTTTATGTTATTATTTGATCATGTTTTTATTATATGTTCATACTTTTGTTATTTTTTCACCCGTCTGTCAAGATTTTGTTGATTCATATGTTTGCAAGTAGGGAATTTTTGACCTGTGTTCAAGATTCTTTAAGCTTATTAAGTGATGAAACAAAATTGGTCTGAAAACTATGTATGAAGACTACTTTAACCAGTCAAGAAACAGAATCAAGAGCTGTAAAAATGTAGATGATCAGCCCTAAAGTTCAAATAGTAAATTTTAACAGTGACTAAATACTTACTACAGACCACTTATTCACAATCTGTAGCTCAAGTGTACTTGTAAAATATATAGAAACACTTGTGAATAATGAATAGATATGTTAAATACATATATTAAATATATAAAAATTATGGGTTTTTTCCATTCCCAAGCACTTGGGAACATCATGATCTCTGACAGATATTTTCTGCAACTATCTAGATACTCTACCTGTCAATTTACTTGCAACTATCACTGCACTGTCTTACATTAGAAAATAAAATATCGATCTGAAGTCATAGACCATTCAAGAGAAAGGAACACAGAAGACAAATAGTACCTAAGGTATAAATATTTTTCATGTAAAGTCATAAAAAAAAATTATCTCAATCCTTAAGTATAAAAATACAGGAAGATATTACCAAAAAAATCAGCAAGCCGTGTAGGAGCTTTGCTACATTTCAAAATAAATCTAGATGATTATGAATTGAAATCTCTTTAAAAATCATGCAAATATGGTTCCCACCTTCTTTAGTGTCCAGAATGGAACTTAGTGGCTGAAATGTTTCTGAACATTGCAAACTTTCCTCAGCAAGAACAACTTCTTGTCTTATAAGACATTATTTTTTATTTTGGAGAGGGATCACTTGATGGGATGAAAACATCACAGTTTAAATCCCTTCTTACTTAGGCCATAGTGGTAAATTAAGCATTTGGTTCCCAGGATAAAGTGTGAGAAACCCTTAATCATTTTTATTTTAAAATAATGCTGGGTCCTTCGAGGTTGAATTTTCTGTATTGTACTCAGCTGAACTTCAGTGAAATGAAAAGAATATAAAAATTTTCTTTGAAGGTTAATGCCAAATCTTAGCCTGTTTGGGGTTTTTTGGTTGCTGTTTTGGGTTTTGGTTTTGGTGGCTTTTTTTTTTTTTTTTTTTTTAAGTAAATAAGTACAGCAATCTAGCAAATTCAGAGCTTTTATAAAAGACATTTGCTGGTCAGGCAGATGCACAGGTCACACACAAACTGTGATTGCTCAAAATTCCCAAGCTAGAATATATATGCACCAATCTATCCATGTTCAGTATAGAGAATACTTCCATGTAGGAGCAGGTGGATAAAAGTTTTATCACAGCAACAAAAAAAAGAAACAGTCACAAAATAATTGCTGTCTTTTTCTCTCAAATCTAAGACTGTATCTGGGATATTTATCTTCATGAATGCATTGTAAGATGCAACAGCAATGCTTACCTGAGTTTGATGCTTCTTTAAAAGTTTTTTCCTGTTCAGAGTAATAGAAAGAAAACTGCTTTTTTTCTACTGATTCAGACATTTATACTCATGTTATGGTGATAATGGCCTTTGTCCCCAAAAAGTAAATGTGAGTGCTGTTTCTGAAATGGAAATCCAAATGTCTAGAGTGATGGTTCTCTCTATAAAAAAATTCTAAGAACTGACATGGAATTTACTGGCCTAGTAAATGAGATTCTTTCCCTTTTTTCATTTCATTAATTATTTTTAATACCTCAAAAGGTTTTCAGTTTCAGCTTCAGAACACTCTTGTCTTAAACACATATTTAAATTTGAGTCCATGAGTATGCTCAGATAGCTCCACATCAGGCCACCCCAAGACCTCAATGGTTTTATTTCTAACAGGAAAAGAAGTGCACGAGTTTCTCAGTCCCTTCAGTGGAGTCACTCAGCCTTCAAACAGACAACAATTGCCACTTCTCCTGCAGATGTTGGCTGGGTGCAGCTCTGAGAGTGTAAGAGCAGAGTTCTTAACCTGGATTCCAATTTAGATAATCACCTAAATAAAATGTGTTCTCTGTTTATAGATATCCTTTCCAGTCTTAATTCACCTGCCCTATTTGGGGACCAGGACACAGTAATGAAAGCCATTCAGGAGGCTAGAAAAATGAGAGAGCAAATCCAAAGGGAACAGCAGCAGCAGCAGCAGCCTCATGGTGTTGATGGAAAATTGCCCTCCATGAATAACATGGGTCTAAACAACTGCAGGAATGAAAAGGTAATGTCTCTCATTTCCCCATAATCTGTCATTCACTCTTCTCTTCCCTGCAAAATAGCTTCTCATTTTTGTATGAAATTTCTTTTTATAGCTTTTAGCCATCTCTGATTTCGTGTTAAGTACACCTTGTCACTCGGCAGTGCCGTGCTCCAAACTTCTCCAGGTCTACATGCACAGGTGTGACAAAGCTCTAAGTGTGCACACAGGAACATGGAACAGGGGCTGCTCGTGGCCACTGGATTTTGAACAGTGCTTTTGAGAATGGCTGGGCTGATAAATATGGTAAAATAAAAGGCCAGGTCTGTACTGGCGTGGTTGAGTATTACAATGCCAGGGTAAGAATTGAGTGTGCTTGAATCTGTGGTTCAGGTGCAACGAAGTACTCAGGCTCAAAACATTTGTATCTCAGTTGCAGTAAGAAATTAGAGATGAAACATTCATTGTTGAATCACTGAAATGAGGTGGCACACTAGAGTAAAAGGGTAAATGAGAGAAAGTGTTGGGATAATGGGACCAGCACTGCACTGAGCAGGACATGATCCAGCTTACAAAATAGCAGCCTGGAAAGGTCAGGAACAGGTTTTATCATATTGCTTTGAGGATCAGCCAGAGGACAAAGAAAACTCTTGGAAAATCCCCTGGACCTGTGCTGTCTCATTCTGTGGCCCTTCCATGGTCTTTTTTAGGTCCCTGCATGTGCAGCAGGGAAGAGAGCAGAGGATCTGGAGGATGCTTCTCTGTTACCTTCCCTGGAGGTGCCAAGGGCTGCAAAAAATACAGCACACGAGTTGTTTTTCACCACTGACACAAAAATCAGAGACCACAATACTTTTTCCAGCCAACACGAAAGGGAAAAGCGTTTTCCCAGTAATGGCTAAAGCTTTGGCAAATAGAACGTTTATGGTGCAATTTAGTAATGAATAGAAAGGAAACTGGCACATTAATTAATTGTTAAAACACTCCAGGTTGTTCCAATGCCTTTAAAAATTCTGTGATTCTCTATATCAGAGGGCAGGGTGGGTTCTTTATTTCTTGTGTGAGGGGGGGAAGATTTTACACACAAAGACTAACAGGAGTTTTGGGTCCAGGCTGAGTGTAAGACTCAGCAGAATATTAACTGTGACTTAAATGATGAATTTGATAATATTCTGATCTTTTCTCAGCCCACAAGGCAATGCTTGGGCGAGTGTTTTGTAGCAAGGCACAGAAAGACAAAGAAATGTCATAAACAGACCTACTAAAGATTGTTATACACTTTTTAATTACATTTTATGTTTTTGCATGATAGTTTCTTTACAGCACTCAAAACAAGTAGTGTCTGTTAAACAGATTGGTTAAAATGCTGCCACACAGGATAACCAATGCTTTTCCAAGTCAGACTCAGTGTCTAATAAATATATATGTCTGCTAGTATTAGTTTAAAAGTCATAATTGAAGACCTAATTTAATATAAGTCGATATTATTAAAAATATAGAAATGAATAACTGATCAAGCAAGCTGTATTCAAATACTCTAATTGTAAAGCCAGTGTTTGTCTTAAATAATCAAGAGGCAGAATACTAAAGCCCAGGTTATAAAAATAAAAAAAAAAAATCACATACATGATCAGTATTAAGAGTTTATAAAATTATGCTTATTTTAAAATTTATTTTATGAGTTTTAGTGGCTTGACATTTAAAAAATATCTAATATGCTATAAGGGCTATTAAAAGAATTCTTAACATTTGATTTCACTTTGAAAAATAAGTATAAAAATGGCATCCACTTACTTATTGAGTCTCTTCCCTGTGTATTTTCAGTATCATGTTTGTGTCTTATACTGAATATAACAAGTTCCTATTTCATCTTTCACCATTTAGAGCAGAGTCAGTAAATATTTCAGTGAATAATCTGAAATTTCTGTTTTGTGCTGGTTACTAGCAATACACGGATTGATGCACAGCTTCCAGATTGAGGTTATACACCAGGCAGTCTGAGCAAAAAAAAAAAATTCTTTTACTTGCAAATATAGCAGAGTGAATCAGAGCTCTTTTACAGATACAAACAACATCATTCTCAAATGCCATCTTTTGTGAGGAGACTTTTCATGGTAGCACTTGCAACTTTTAAAACCTACAAATGAAACAGCAGCAGGGAAATCTGTTGTTGAGTCTCCTAGTGACCCTGGGTAATCCTGCTGGGTTTATTTATTGTAGCAGGTACTAGAGAACCATTAAGGCAGGAAAAGCTTGTAGTGTGTGCTCTGGTTTTACCTTTGGTGTGCTGCTCTGTTATCCTTGCCCCATAGATGTGAGAAAAGGCAGGGCTTGCAAAAGAACAGGATATAAATCAGTCATTTTCAACGATGGTATATCCCCACTCTTATCCTAAAGAAAATAAAAGTATTCATTCGGTCGTGAATACTAAGAAAATGGATTTATATTTTATAGCAAGTATAAAATACATTAAAACCAGAAGCATCTTTGCACAAACAGAATTCTAGAACACCCCCTTCACCCTCTGCCTTTCAATTTTTACATTATGATATACTTCTTTTACTCTAAAAATGATGGGCAGGATGATCAAAATGGAGGTGGGGGAGCAGGAATGCTAGATAACTTCAATTAGAGAAACATAATTTTGAAATAATTGTATGCCAAGAAAACTGCGTACAGTTTCTGTCATAATCCCAGTGAAGCTTTGATAACAGTTGCAATTTTGGATTGGTTTCTTTTGAAGAATCAGAACCCTGTGTTTTCAGGACCAAATTTTCAGAAATTGGCTTCAGGTAATTAGACTTGTAGAAATGAGTAGCTGGAAGCTGGCACCAGAAAAAGATGACAAATTAATTGCCTGCAGCTGGTTTAAAAAAAATCTATTGAGGTCTGGTCAGTGCCTGGTCCTCAAGTTCAGATAGTTGGTAATAGTTTGTTGTGCAAATGATGGTGCTCACAAAATTATGTGCATAACTTCAAAGCCTGGGCTTAGGCCTTTTTGAAAATGTGTCATTTAAATCTCAGAAAGCTTTGTATTTGGTTACAGACACAGAATTGAAAATTGCTTGTGTTCGTATTCTGCTGTTCAAAAAATAATAAAAAAAATATATATATCTACAAAGCTTTCAAAGTGCTCACAGAGATTGACTCATCATGAAGGCCATAACAAAACCATCCAGCACTCAGGGACAGCCCAGCTTTGTCATTTGCCAAAGCATTAAGGTTATTTTACACTGCTGAGATGAAGCATCCTGTGGGGTTACCTGAGCTGGTGTGCTGCTGTGGGCCAGGATGGGCAGCCAAGCTCCATGCAGCCCCTCACTCACTCCCAGCAGTGGGATGGGGAGGAGGGTCAGGAGGGTAAAATTAGAGACTTTGTGGGTTGATTAGTATAGTTTAATAGGTGTGGAAAAGCTGTGCACTTAAGCAGAGTAAAACAGTGACTGAGTGCTGCCCATGGCCTGGCAGGTGTTTGTCCATTCCCAGGAGAACAGGGCTTCAGCACAAACAGGTTACAGGGGAAGACAAATGCCAGAACTCCAAAGGTTTTCCTTTGCTCACTCTTTGCCCAGATGGTGTTGCTGGGTGTGACATCATCAGATGGGGAATGTCCCTGTGGTCAGCTGGGGCCAGCTGGCCTGGCTGTGTCCGTGCTTGGCACAGCCCCAGCCTCCCCTCTGGCACCATCACAACCAGACCAGGTCTGGCTGTGCAAGCCCAGTTGGGCAATAGGGACACACCTCTGTGTTATCCAGCACTGTCTTGGTCACAAATCCAAAAATGAACTAAATTTTCTGAGCCTAAACCAGTACAATGCACGTTGTACTGAGGCAAGAAAAAAAAAATCACTTTATCAGAGTTGAATTTTTCTGCTCCACCTCAGGTTCTGTGGTCTGACCAAGGACAGGGAAGGGTGATGGTGTCAGTCATTTTACAGAGTAAACAGAAACACTGGGGAAGGGGAGAGAGTTAGGAGAATGAAGAAAATAATATACAGAGCTTTTACTATGTGATAGAAGCAAAAGTAAAATCATACCAAAAATTCGTCTTTGTTTAGAGGATGTGAGTTTTTTCCAGTCAAGCCATGTTCACCTTCAACAAAAAAGAGTACTTAAACAAAATCTGCATTGCTTCAGCTACTTGTATTTATTTTAGTATTTCAAACTACCGTCATTGCCTAGAAGATTTGCTTTGATTTAAGGCTTTAAATGAATCTGAAAATGTTATATAATTTATAAGATAACTGACATTATTTTAAAAAGAATCAGATCCTATCTTTTTTTGTACATAAAACAGGAAAACGCTGACAAAGATGCTTCAGAAAATCTTTGTATAAAAAATATAGGTAGAGCTGTGATTGGGGAAAAATATATGAAGTCAAGATAGAATAAATACAAAATCAATTACCACAACATATTCGTATCCCCACATCCCATTTACTTACCATGAAGGATATTCATTGAGATCTGAGAGTAAGCAGAATTTAATATAACATTTTTATGTTTATATTCCATTCTTACTCTTTTGTAGATGTTCAGACAACTGTGTGTTTGCAGTAGGAAAGCAGAATTAGACCCCAAAATAAATGACATGAGTCACTGCCTACTTCCTGGGAATCATGGTTCTTTAGCACCTCTTCTAATGAGCCTTTTACTCCTTTCTTATCTCTAAATCAAAGTTTCACAAGTTGAATCCACGTAATTTATCCTAATATAGACCACAGTTTGTATGCAAAACGTGCACACTCTTAAAATGGTGTATTATTCAGCCCTGGAGATAGATATTGCAGTCTACTGATCAAATCCATGTTTAGGCACTTGGATTTGCCTTGATAAGCCAGAACGACCCCTTTGGAGGTGTTACCCTCTGCTGGATTTAGGGACTGTTAAATGTGTGGATTATTGGGACAATAGAGCACAGCTCCTCTGGAGCTGTCACACTTCATCATGTCCACGAAGCTCCTGCACACATGTACAAACTTGTACAAAAACACCTCAGGAAGCCTTTGTAGCAAAAGTCACTAGTCATGCAAAATCTCCTCTTGGCTGCCTACAGCCCTGCAATGGCTCCAGCACTGAACTGCTTTGGTTTTATTTTCCCAAAGACAAGCAGTGCTGCATTGGGCTGCTGTCAGACTTGGCCAGCTTTTTTGTCCCCATAATTCAGCATCAGGGACAGAAGCAGTGCAGTGGCAGGAGTGGCACTGTGTGCTCTGCATGGGCACGAGGTGTCCCAGGCAAAAACAGAGAATCACCTTGTTACAAACATCCTTGCTATCAGTCAGTTCTCAACTCTGTTAAAAAACCCCAAACACATAGTTCAGAAAATACTTTTCCAGTTCATTCTGCATGCAGTTCTCTTTTTCCTTTTACTGTAAGGAGTCCTGACCACTCTTAAACTTAGAACATGAATTAATTGGTCATAAGAGCCTTGTGGATTTCTTGTAAATCTTTATGAATATGTGGTTTCGATTTGCAGGTAGTGATCTGTTTTCATTTCCTCTTTTCTTTTAAGGAAAACTTGTATTTTCTTTTTTCCCCCCTTTAGTTTCTTTTAGCAGACTATCGATATTTAGTAAATAAGAGGTCAATGCTCATATTTCAGTCTGCAGTGAGACATGACAGAAACTGTAAGCATTTTCAACTGGACCTTTGTTTCTGTTGGTTAAACCTTTGTTCTACTTGTAATTGAAGGGTGAGTATCTAAAATTTAGGGGGGGAAAGGATAGCAGTAGCAAGAGCAGATGCCTAGTTTTGCAAAGTTATTACTTTTTCTATGGTATTGTCTCCACAATTGTCTCCACAAGTTCTGGTCTCACTGTAACTTAGGAAAGGTCCTGCCCCCCACAGCTTACACTTAGGAATAATGTAATTTAAGTATTTCGATTCTATAATAAAAAATCTAGAACTGTATAGAAAAGGCAAAAAAGAAAGACATAGGTTTACTTGAGGAACTGTTAGTGTGGTCTCACTTTCTTGCAGGAATATAGGCAATTTATTCAACTCAGTGGGAGTGTATTCCATCTGTCTAATGAAGGCTCTGATTTCTACAAAGAGACACTGCAAAGTGTTTTTTTCCTGAGCACGTCATCCTGCTCAGATGACAAACCTTTCCCTGGGGGTTTCTGGGACGTAGAAGGACACGTTGCATGGAGACAACCTCTTTGCAGATCCATCATTTTGGAACAGATAAGTGACAGGTCTGAGTTAAACGCCCTGGAATAGGGAAAAAGTTTCAAATACAAATCCCAGCAGTCCTCATACTTCTTACAAAACAAATGTGCTTTATACTTGACTGTGAATCTGCTCAATTTAGTAATCTGCTTGTGGCAGTACATAATATATGTAAGCTATAACTTTTTTTTTTTTTTTTACATTGGGTGTTCAAAGTTAATTTTCTAAAGCCATATTTGGATACCAGTATTTTAATCTGAAAAACCTGTATTAAAAAAGAAAAAAAAGAAAAAAAAAAAAAAAAAGAAAGAAAAAAAATGCCAGTTTGTTCCAGAATTTTTTGAAACTTCAATAATTTTGAAATTTTCTTTTTAGGCTTAGGGCTTATCCTAGCTACATAAACATGTATCTTCATTTTATACCTACTGTAATATTTCCTTAATAATTTTGAAAGGAAAATAGTGACTCAAATATTTTTTGAAGGGGCTGCAATGCAGGAGCCTAAGTCCCACTGAAGTAGCTCTGGAAATTTTACACCGAGGCAGACAAGCAGATTTGTGGCTGCATACACAGTAACAGCCTATTTTCAGTGGAATTCAGCAGTCTTGTATCCTTCTCCAGCTCTTTTTATGATAATTTGGACAATTCAGAATTTCAGCTGATGTAATACTGCCCCCTTTTATTAGAACTGGAAAACATGCTGGACCTCAAACATTTAGTTTTTTAGCTGGAGAAGTTCTGTTTATTTATGCTGTTGCTTCCAATATTTGAATTTTCATGCCAAGATAAGATAAAGGCTGACATCCATATGCATTTATAACAATGAAAGGGAGGAAGATAGTAATGATTCCAAGCAACATATTTTTTCAGGGTGTATTGTGTGTGGTATGGCTGGACTTCCTAGGCAGCATATCCCTTCAGGGAATTCCCTGCTATTTTTTTAAGAAGTTCAAGGTGTAGATGATTTCTGCTTTTGTATGAATATCATATGTGTTTGCATTGGTTTTCCAAGTGTATTTAGGGGCAGAATGAGCATTGTCATTTTTGTTTTTCTTTTGAGTTCTGATCAGGAATTAGATGCATTTTGAATAGCTGAATGGTTTTAGTATCTCCCAGACACAGGTGAGTATTGCAATGGATTTATGCTTTGCAACTAGAACTTTCACTGTAATTTGAAATTAAATTAAAAGCAGAGCGTCTTGGGGAGAAAAAAAAAATCCCCGTGTCTCCAACCATATCTTTTAAGCAGAAAAGTTTCAATTATAAGCTAAGGAGAAAAGTGACTAATCTGACTTTGGATACAGCCCCAAAGCCTGTGATGTATCACTAGCTCCTGTAAATATCCCAGGAAATCAGAGCAGGTCAGACATTGCACCCATACTTAGAGAAATGTTTTATGAGCTCCCTACCTGTGCAGTGAGGAAGGTGATGGAAGCTGCAGCTGCTCCTGCACAGAGGGGTCAGACTGAGCCATGACATTGCTGCTCAGGCTCTGGGAGCCATGGGGGGAAATGCCAGCACCAGAACACAGCCCCTGCACCAGAACACAGCCCCATTATCAGGGCAGCCTGTAATGGGAACCAGGTGCAGGAGGCTGTGCCTGTGAAATCGTGGCAAGTCTGCTCCTCCAGCCCCAGAGATAGAAATATTGAAAATGAAGCTGCTCATGAGCTGCTCACTTTGTGTGTGCATCACACATCATGCAGCCTCTCACTGATCCCGTGCTCCTGCTCAGATGCTGTTGGCACCTGTGTAGTCACACCCCTGACTATCAATGCACCTACTTGATTTTTTTATTTTCTTTAGGTTTACTTTGTTTGCTGTGTGTAGAAAGACATACAGATAATGTATTTGAAATTTGCACATTAAAAATACATGTTCACTGAAACCGTGGATCTGACAGGGAAGAGACAAAAAGAAGCAGTGTAAAATCTCTGGCATATGTAGGTCATCTAAATTTGCAGATAATTTAGCTTTGGTGACAGCTTATGGATACAGTTTACACCTACAGACCTTTGTTTTTAAACCCTTTGCTCAATTACCTTACTTTCCAAAATTCTCTTTATAAAATTGGTAGTTTGTGCATTTTCAGTTCCAATGTATTAGATGTACAGTGAAATTCTTAGTCCCTCAAGTCATGTAGAGGCTGGTTAAAATAAAATCAAAATTATTTTTCTATTGATTAAATTATCAAAATTAATTGAGTGAAAAATATGCAATCTTTGCAAACTATAAATCCTAGAAATTTTACAGGGCCATAAATTTAAAAAAAAAAAAGTTTGACCAGCCCAATAGTGATGTACATGTATAAGAAAATAAAAGAGAATATACCTACACATAAACAACCTATATGAATCATTATTATTTGAATGACTGTATACACATATATATAGAGGCATACCTATGTACACACACACACTGCAGAGGGTGGAAACTTCCCATATTAGGTGAACTTTTAAAGTTTTTCATGCCTTCAGTTCAATGCCAAGACGACTTGGTAACAAAGTACTCTTTTGAGGGAAGAAATCAGCACAAACTTTTGGTTTCAAGAGCTATTTTTACTCTTGAATATTGGCTGCTAGAGGTTTTGCCACTACCTATTCTTAACGGTATTCTTGCTGAACACAGTCATGATTTTTTATTTCTGTTGTCAGGGCTACTTGAAGAGGTTGTCTAACTTCAGGTTTTAGATGAAATTAATACTAGTATTAATTATGATAATAGTAATAATGGGGACTTGTTCCTTTTCTTCTGTTGCCTTTCCAGCTCAAGAAAAAAAATGCTAAATATTCTGCTTTTTCCCTTGTATGGGGTATTTCATGTGAAAAGGATACAAACTTTGCCCCATTTTGGTCTTCTCCCTTAAATTTTGGAGCAGCTGAAAATTCAGAAGGAACAGAATTAGATTGAAACACGTCTCTGGGATGTGTTGAAAAATTTGCGCAAACCAACAAGGATATTTTTTTCCAAAAGATGAAGTTCTGCCATAAAGGATAGTGTCTTTCTGATGACAGTAACAGCATAATGATCTTCTTATATACAATACATTTCCCCAGCTACTCAGGAGAATTTACAGATATCTACTGAAATTTATTCCGTGTTTTTATTATGCTTCTCCACAAAACAATAAAGATAGGTTGAAAATTATTGTTCGAGCATAAATTTGCTAGAACAGGAATATATTCATTGATTTAAATTGTGGGTCAGAATGGCAGCTGCACAATCCTATCATATCACTTCCTCAATTGTCCTGAGAACTACAGAATACATTTGCATTTTATTTCACACTTAGATACAAGCAGAGACATCCGCAAAAGTTACTTCCATTTTTTTTCCAGGCTCTGTGTATTCCTCTAAGCAAATGTGCTACACCAAATGCTTTGCCAATATAACTCTCTACTGCAGCAGATAAAGTACAGCAAGGATAAATTTGGATTGCTTTCCCTGATACTTCATTACTTTCTAAAATTAAAAATGTCTCCCGTTTCTCAAGTGTCATTAGGCTGCATCAATAGGTATGATAAATTCAAATGCACTCCCTGTTGTTTAAGGATATTTGCTAAGCTGCCTGTTTGTGGGATTATACAATACTTTTTGCTGGCTTAATTGTTCTGCTTCAAGCAAAGGAATAAGCATGCTAACAGGTAAAATTGCCTTCTTTTATCTCATGAAAAGACTTGAGCCAATAATGAGAAACAGAGTTTGCAAGTGTTTGTTTGAAATCTGATTTATGGGGTTTGACCATGCTTCGTCCTTCCTTTGTTTCTTTTCACAAACATTCATGCAAACGGGGTTTTATTTCTATGAGTGCATTTCCATATGAACGTGGACATTTGTGCACAATTAGGCATTTGCACTTTATGCCCAAATTGCTCTACCCCTCTTAATAAGATATGGAGGCTTTGATGCAGCACCCACTGACCAAATGAGGAATGCAGTATCAGGGAGATCTTCCAGCCCCTGATAAAGTGTCAGTGCTAATTATAGATCTTTACAGCAGCTCCCTGAACTCTGCAGCAATTTAATCCAGGGCTGCTGAAGGCCTTGCTGCACTGTCCCTTACCACTGCCATCTTCTTCCTACCAGTGGTATGCCAGAGGCAGGTTAATTGTTTTTTTTTCTGTGATGTTGAGGCTTTTGGATGCAGGAGCTGATAGATTGAAGTAAGAGCTTTTCATTACCTAGGAGGTCTTTGAGCTGAGAGAATTGAGAATTCCCAGTTGCCTTTTTTTTTTCCCCCAGGTAATTTAAGGCAAAGTTGCATTATCATTGAGTCAGGCACTGGAAACAGTGTCATTTGTTTTAGGTGACCAACTACAGCATAAATCAGAAGTAGGAACTCATTTAAGTGCATAGTTCATGCAAAGCTTTAGAAAGTTGGATTGTTAAACACTGACACTCACACGTAGAGAAATTGCTGAACCTTCAGGGGTAGTTTGAAAAGATAAGAAATACACTAATTTCTGGATAAAATGTTCACTGCACATAGCTTGTTCATCTTTAGTCACATAATCCTAACTCCATGAACAGGTCTATCTCAATTGGAAATGTGTTACAGGGTAATAAATGATACTCAACATCAGATTGCTCATATTAAAATCTTGTTCAAGTCATAGTAAGCTGTTATAACACTACTTAAAACCTAAAGTATGCCTAACCCACAAGCTGAAATTGCCCTGCTTACATCCTGAAAATCTACAGACAACATTAATTTCCCACTATTCCATTTTATGCCTGTGGCCTCTAGCATGTTGCAAATGCTTCTATAAGAAAGGCTAGAAAAACATATCAAATTTCTGTTCTATTCCACTTGCTGACATTCATTAACTGAGGGAGAACACTGAGACATGGTTTTGGAAGGATCTCCTCTCTACCTCCACCCGTTCCAAAGCAATTTATTAAACAGCCAGTAAGAGAAGTGGACACTTGTGGTTTAATGTCAGACCTGTGCTGATCAGTAGCTGGGTGCATGATTTCACTGTTATCTTGCCAAGGGCTTCTTGAGGAAGCAGGCAATGTGAGCATTCCTCTCTGCCTGTCATTTTCTTTGCATCCCTGAGCTCAATTGTGAAGTAACAATTTCTTTATATGCCTCCTGTTTGGATAACTGTTTTTTTTACATACATAGAGATTCTTGCTCCGTGCATCCCACTTTTTCCTTTTCTTAAACACAGGAACACTCTTTGCTGCATTTTGGATGCTGATACTTTTATTTTACATTTTGTTTAGAAGCCCTCACTGGGAGGATGTGCATTAGAGCTGTATACAAAGTGAGTCACTGACACATCATGTACTGTAAAACTTCTTGGTCTGTCAGAGGTTCAGCAGTTTGCCAAAATGTATTCAGCTGCCAGCTCCCTGCCAGAATTCTGTTCCTCAAGCTCTTTGAATACTATGAATAAGATGAGGTTGTATGGCTGCACTCTTGCTCCCAAGGGACTCCCCTTTATCAAGGGATTGATTACCTGCATGACCTTTGCAGAGCTCCTGTGCTTTATTCCCCAGTGTCACACTGCAGATCACTCTGTATCCTTGCAATGTCTCATTCAGGAAGTGCATGCCAGCTCTTAGGGCTCCCATTCACAAAGAACCCAACTCTTAGAAATAAAAGGAAGACCTTTTCCTCTAGGTCTGCTCCCACCCTCTTTCATGCAAGGTTTATTTTTCCTCTTTCACTGCAAGGAACAGTCTGAATTACAATATTCACAGTTACAAACTGACCCCACATAGACTGGGATGCCTATGAGTGTTTGCAATAACCAGCACGCTCTGCTGTGCAGGATATCCATTCCACTTGGTCCAAAAGCCATCCCTGGTTTATCAGGATGTACTCACCAGCAGGGGCAGGCAAAAGTAATGAACTGCAGTACGAGAAATTTGTAGTCCATGTGTGAGTTGCCCTACCAGGGAAGGTGATGAGGTGTACTCCTTGTGAGGTTTATCAAGTGATTTCCCTTTCTCCCCACCCTTGCCATGGTACTGTAGTTACCATATGTATTATAAAAACATAAAGAATCCATTAAAAGGGCAAAAAAGAACCCAATTTCCTGTTTTTGACCCCACTTAAGTTCTCCTAATGTAAAGCTTTTGCTATGGCAAGGATGCATCTCAGCACACGTGCCCCTGAATCAGGGACTGCATTATTTAATCATCCTTCAACTGTTATGAGACCCCAGTGCTGCAGTGTTAGGAATGCTCCTGACGTGGTGCAGCCCATGGTTTAGGTAGTGGAAGGCTCTGTCATTCTCTTATCACAAGGCAGAGGGGAAAATTTCCTTGCAGTGATTGCAATGATCTACGACTTTGTGTCTCCTTTCCTTTTCTCCCTGCTCTTCCCTGTTGCTTAACTTCACCTTGCTTTTCCTGGGGCTCTTGTAGTGTCTCATGAAAACAGCACCTTCATTGCTGTTGTGTGTCACATCTTAATTAACTAATAGGACAGCACACAATTTCCACGTTAGAATTCCCACTAACATCTCATGCTGTGAAGGGATAGTGTTTTTTCACCTCTTTCTGTTATTTTGTGGGTATGTTCTCTACACAGCTGCATTCTTGTTGCTAAATCAGCCTTGGATTTGGCTTCAGAACTAAGCTAAATGCTGACCATTTTCCATAAGCAAAATACACAATTTATCACATTTTTGATTGCTTGGCGTAGCAAAGGAACAGAGATAAAATTGAAAACTTCATTGTGAGTTATCAGTCACATTTTTTTTTCTTTCATAATTCTACTTTGTAACTGATGACAGAACTCATTTAGGATCAGACCATTTTAGGCTGTGCTTTGATACAAACCAAAGCAGTTATAGCTCCTGAGAGGAGGATCTTTGGTAGATTTGAAAGGCAAGATCTATCTCAGCCTAGCACGTTGCCTCTCCAGTGCAAAGAGGTTCTCAGCAACTTTAGCTGCAGCTCACTGCTGCTCAAGGATGGAACTATTTGAGCAATTCTGTTGTAAAAGCTTTAAAAGCTTTGAAAACAAAAGCTGCCCCTTTTATTAAACTGAAACATTTCACTGTTTGATTTTTCAGCATGACCCCACAAATAGCTGAATTAGGAGTTTTAACGTACTGTGGGCTGTTTGTGGGGACCAGCAGGTCAGGAGGTGAGGGATGGGACAGAACTTCACTCCTGCATGCCATGTCCCTGAAAATGTGCTTTGAATGTATTGCAGATAGGAAATGAGAGTGAGGGGGAGCACAGCTAGGAATGTGAAGACCCCATAGTTTAAATGGTGGATTTACAACCACATAGCTCCAGACTATATAGCTCTTTCCTTCTTTCTGGCATCATCCCTTTCAGTTCTCCCAGTATATAATGATTTGAAATTCCTCTTAAGTCTCTGTTCCTAAGCCCTAAGAAGCAGCAAACCTGAGCCTTGCTGTTTGCATTCCTCTGATATCAAAGCCTCCCATCCCAGCGGGGCCCTTAGCCATAGGAGAGGTTTCAGGGAGCAGGAAGAGATGTTTTTCCTTCTCAGCTGCTGCACCAGACTGGAGGGTGGAGAGGGGAGCAGACATGGTTTTTAATATTCAAAATGGAGGCTGGGGTGTGATTGCTGTCTGAGCCTGACATGCTGCTGCTTCTCACTGTGTGACAGTGGGGCAGGAGCTGGGGGCAGGTTGGCACCTGGTGATGAAGAGTGCCCATCCTCTCAGGAAGCCAGGGACAGCCTTGGTTAGGCTGCTTCTGCAGCAGCTCATACCCCTGACATAGCTTGTACCACAAAGCTAGCAGCACAAAGATATTTTTCTTTACATTCAAAAACCTGTGTTACAGATTTTCAGGAAGTATTTATTTATTCTTCAAATTAGCTGAGCAGGAGAATTAGTTAAACAGAGATGGATTTAGAGATCAGCACAATGCAGCAAGATTAAAAAACCTTTTACATCTGAATTAATGAATTTCAGACTGCTTTTCATAAACTAGTTTTTCAGAAGTCATCTCTGAAGCCTTGTATAAAGAATTTTTAAAGGTAACTTAATGGGATGGAGAAAAGGTTTAAAATTATCTACAAGGGCTGTTGCAGGAGATATTAAATATTGATTTATCTTGGAGTAAGAATCATACTAAAGAGTGAGGCTTGTAGTCAGATCAATTTATCTGGAATGCAAACTATATGGCTGTATTTAGTACAATGTCAACATGAATCTTAAACAAGTAGATGTGAAAGGTTGATCATTTAATCTAAATCAATTGGCTTTCCAAATCTTCAATTAAAAAAGAGATCTGAACAGTTCAAACTGAACTGCTCCTAAATGCTTCAGGTGGTTTATCTTAAAAAATGCTTCACTTAGTCAGTCATGCCATATCATAATGCTCCTCTGTGCATCTTGTTGTAACTAGGAACAAAAATACACAGTCTAAGACTTCTCCAAATCTCGAGTTTTTAATACTCAAACTTGAAATCCTGTTGTAAATAGTTCAAGTAATCTGGCAAATAACACTGCAAGCAATTTTCTGCTACTTGCCCCTGCTGCTGCACTGCCAAGGTTTTGGTCATAATATAAAAGTTGGCTCAGATTGTTCTTAGCCACCTAAAACTGATTATGCTCTGTTTTCAGGCATAAATAGATACCAGTATCCAGCTGGTGGCTCTGGCTAAAACATCCTTCAGTGTGTATAAGAGCACATAGGTCTCCAGTAGGAAAGCCTTTATCCAAGTGTGACATTGAAGCAGGATGCCTCAGATAATTTAAGTGTTACATTTGCTTTTGTTTGTACTGTTTTCTTTAAACATATTCATTAGGAGAGAGCAGAGCCTTTAATGTTCCATGACTGAAAAATCCATCAGGCAGATTTATGGCAGGGGCAGTGTGGCATAACAGCCAGGACTGGCCTAATGTGCAGAAGTCCTGGGCTCAGCTCTCAGCTTAATCATTGACTTTCTGGGTAACCAGAAGATAATAATTTCCCCTCTCTGTGCCTGAAGATTCAGTTACCAACCTTCATTTTAGAATTATTTGGGTATTACTAATGAGCAGTGGTGAGTATAGCAATTGTCTACATATATCAGAGTAAAAAGCCCCAAAATACTGATTGCTTCCCCAGAACAGTATTGTTCTCTTTCCTGTGAGACAGAGCTATAAAACATGATCACTGTTATAAAGTATACAAGTATACAAAGGAGTAAGGAAAGTATGAGACAGGAAATTCCCTCTTAAAGATTGTATTTATCCACAGAACAGCAAAGAATCTTCCACTGGAATGAGGTGCTGGAATGTTCCTTCAGTGAATTGCATGAACTTTTCCATATATGTCAAATGGAGTGGGAGAATAAGGATAGGGCAAAAGAGAGAAAAAGTGCATTTTAAATGCAGAGAGAAGGAGTAGGACCCAGCTTCTGCTTATCCTGAAGATGAGGTCAAAAATAGGTCTTAAGTGGGACGTAAGTGGCTAATTTGTGGCTGAAACCACTACTTTTGAAACACCCATTCAAGGCTGGTAGTTAAGGTATAAAAGCATTTTCTAAATTGTAATTGTTGCCTGGAGCTGAAGAGTACTTAATGGATATCTTATCTGGGAAACTTGAGACAAATTTTTCATGATAAAAACAAGGGAAGGTTTATAAAATAATTCTACTTTAAATGAAAAGCTAGAGAATGGATTTGTGCCAGTGTCATTAGCTACAGACTAGAAGTTTTCTCTTTGTGTATTGCAGCAGTAAAATCACATTATTTTTTTCCACCCATACACAGGCAGTCATTTTGCATTTAGGATGGTTTCAGGTGCAAGAATTCCTGGATTCTGCATGGAAAAAATGCATTGCTTTCAGCTATCCTTTCAAAGTCCTCTGTCATTATTTTGATTCATAATTCCTTCATGGAAGAGCTACTCCTTCTGAGACATGTAAATCTCTCCCAGTTTCTAGGAAGTACATATTTGCCTGCATTTGCATGTTGGATATCCCAAAGGGAGATTTTATCCTACTTTATCAGTTGCCTTTTGTTTTTTGGTTTTTTTTTCTGGTTTGGTAAGTGAGAAACTTGATCTAATGGAAGGTACCCCTGCCCATGGAAGGGGTGTTAGAACTAGAACTAGA
>VZTT01064989.1:86802-103230 GCA_013400855.1 Buphagus erythrorhynchus | reverse complement strand
TGAGTTATTTAGTAACACTTATAAGCACTGCTGTCTATTTGTTCATATCCACCACCCATCCACCATGGTCATATGTAGCTCATTCATACATGCATGAAAAATAAGTATTTGACTTCCTTTTTACATTTTCATCTCATATTCTTAATGCAAAGCCAATCAAATTTGAGCATGTCTAGATGTTTAAACAAACAAGGACACCATTCCACAATATATATATACACATATAATATACACAATAGTGCATATTGGGGCTGCAGCTCTACTGGCACTGCCAGGGCAGGAAGCTCCTACAGCACACAGACATGCTCTGTGCTCTGCTCTCATCATGCTGGAGGAAGTTTTGGTGATTTTTGGTGATAAAGAAGAATTACACCAGATTGCCAAGGCCTGTTTAGTGCTAGAAGAAAAGACAAGCAGTAAATATTTCTCTGTTTCTTGTACCTCAATTAATAACCAGGATTTTGTGAGATTGTTTTTGTGTGTGCAATGTGAGGCATGTGAAAGGTATTGGATTCTCAGGGTATGAATAGCACTACTTGAAAATCAAATCCCTTAAAGTACGCTAAATTTGGCGTCCAAATGGCTGTGTGAAATTCTTTATCCCAATATGCAGTAAATCAGATTATCAGAAGAGACTCTTGTCCATAAATCTGTGAAGCAAGATACCCAAAAGAGGCACCAGAAATACCTCACAGTACTAGAAATTTAGACACTATAGGACCAACACCAACCCCTCTTCAGGAAAATCCAATCATGTGCACAGAAGAAAAAAAGATGCAGATAACAGTAAATTCCACTGAGACAGCTCAACCAGCAGAATAATTTTATTCCAGTTTTTAGAAGCAGGATTGGGTTTCTATTCAAAAACAATTCTGTACAATAATGCTCAACAGGGACCTGTCTGCCTGTCAGGCTGCTGGCCTGAGATGTGAGCAGATGAACTGCAGCAACTGAGAGTGGCTGGCAAGGAGCTCTGAGTCAGTGACAGCTCCCAAAAGCTCCCACTTCACAGCCAGCCACTCGTATAAAACACCTCAAGTGCTAAAGCAGTGCTTAGTACAAACTTTTATTCCATGTCTCAGCTACTACACATGAAATAATAAAGACTTTAACAAGCAGAAATCACAGCAAACACTTAATGAAAGAAAGAAGTTCTCATTCATTTGGTGTGAAAAGTGCAAGCTCCAACACAGACTGCTGTCCCCAAAGATGAAGTGTACAAAAATACACAGTGACACTTTGGAGCATTTCACACATGCACCCACATCATTAGCACTTGTGGCACATCAAAAGTAACAAAACTGGCTACAAATATATGCAGATGAACATTTTTACCAGCATGGGCAGCACTGATTAAAAGGCACAATTATGTTTCTATTGTACTTTTGCCTAGTTGTTTATTTTTGTTAGCAGTATCTTGCTTTCATTATTTGGTGTACACTGTATTATTATGACTTTCTGATTTTACAGTAATCAATTTTCCCCTGTTCATCAACATTAATAATAACTATGGAAAGAAATTCATTGACTAGGTAACAGTGCTTCTTAGCTATTTTACTAAAGCAATAAGAATACTAAACTCTTTTCCAGAATGGATTTCTAGCTGTTTAAAATTTTCACACAGAAAATTTTCTACATATCACTCTGTGTTACATCACTGTCACTGTGCATACATTCAACAGGTGAAAACCCTCCAAAACATAACAAATCCACAACACTGAGCTAAAAAACCCCAAGTTTTGTTAATGCAGAAATAAGGCTTTCTGTCAGTATCACTTCAGAATGACTTAAGACATTGTAGCAGAGGATGGAAGAAAAGAATGGGCTTTCAGGACACAGAATACAGTACCTTGATGGACTCTTTCCTTAGTTGCAGATTTGGAATTTGAATGAGTGAAACATTTATCTCTGTAGCCAAGCACTGGCAGATAACAGTTAAGACAGAAGGAGGAGGAATGGAATGCACATTGCAGCGAAACACATTGCAGGAGAGAAGAAAAGGGTTACTTATTAATTTCCAAAGATGTAGTATATATTGCATTTCTTCATAGTACATGATTTATCAGACAGCACAGATCTTAGGCATCACAAGACAAAACATCAATCAAGCCACAAAACCAATATAAAATGGGAAGGAGGTATCCATTTATCAAACAGGAATAATTTCCATTGTCATTGCAATAGCTTCAAACACGTAGCAAAGCCATCATGTGTTTTTCCATAATTATAATACCAAAGGAAATATCATGCTTAAATCATTCTGTTGAATAATTTATTTAAAGTTTCTATCCAGCTGAAAGTTAGTTTAATTAAAAATCCCAACACTGATGCCTGGTTTAGTCTAGGGACATTAAATGTAAAATTTGATGGACCTCAAAATTAAAGCAGAATGCAAGATATTAGTTCTATACACCTACAAGCATTTTTAAAGGCCTGTGTACAAGTAAACAATTAAGAAAACATGTAATATCTACCACAGAAAGTGATCTTCCCTCCCCTTGCAAAAATCATCATTTTCTGTGGGAGCCTTATGTGTTTATCAGTGAATATATCTTTGGCTCAAAACCCACATCAACATAACCAAGACCTTTTAATACAAATATTCTCAATCACACTCAAAATGTTAATGCTTTCTGCTTAGAAAACAGTTCTCTGAGCTGGGTCTGTATTTTTAAATTATAAATATCCTAGTATTTCTCCAATAGCATCAAAACATACTGAGAAAACTTTTTATTCTGCTAAATTACACAGCAATGCCAGGTAAGAAGTGCTGCTCTACAGAAACCCATTATACTTATAAAGTAATACAAGAGGAAAAGCTATGGCTTTTGAGTGAACTTACAATTCTCATGAAAAGTATCAACCAAGAAAAGGTCAAAGAATGAAAATATATTATGAAACATAAGTATTTGACCAAGTATTTCGGATCAAAACCAACTTGACTGAGCTTTGGGCAGATGCTTCGTGACAATGTTCCAGATAAAGTAAAAAATCATACTTGACACAGACACAAATATTCAGAACAACTGATGAGTGTTCAGAACAACGATGGTTTTAAAAAATGTAAAATACTGTTCATGCACTGGAACATATATTCTAACTTACATTTTAAAATGGTATGTATTACAAATACATTGTCTGGCACAAAAAAATAGAAAATGTAATTTTCTACTGGTGTATCCTAGCTGAACCTGGCTTTTGAGCTTTGGTATGTGTGATAATAAACACAAGGAAAGAAAGAGTGGCCCAGAATCCAAACCACAAAAACATTGCTATTGTATTTTGCACAGTGTAGTGTATAATCCATAGCTACTTGCTGCTTCACATGTGAAATACATCTAGCTGTGAAAAAGTAGTGAGGAACTTTGTAATAAAGGAATAGAGAACAGTTTTAGAGATTTTATATACCCTGTGTATTTTAAAATTTCTTTTAAAAGAATTGTGTCAGCTCATATAAAAAGCCCCAGTGTTTACTTCTCTCCAGGGAGATATTCCCTTTCTCTGTTCCCTTTTCCCCTGTCAACTTCTCACCTTCCCTAGGGCTCTCACTGTACTTGTCAAACATTGCTATGTTTCAGCCAAGTCCTCCTGGATCCTGCAGAACTGGGAGCAGACACCTCTCAGAGACACAGGGCAGGTGTGGCAGTGATCCAGCAAGACACAAGGTAACTTCCCTGCCCTCTGATTACTGCTGCAATTTAGCCAAGGGATTTCAGTGTCCAATAAAACATCACATCTGTCACCTCATACTGCCTTCAGGCTCCCTTTTTCTTCTTTGAGTAGCAACAAACATCCTGTCACACTTAGCACGAGCCCTAATCCTAGGAACCAGCAGCAGTTATTTCAGAAATCCCTTTATCTTCGAAGGACAACTTCCACACAGCAACCAGTGAGCTGTCCCTGCCTGATCTGCAGAGCCTTGGCTGTCCCCCAGCCCCACTGGGCTGTTGGTGCTTTTGTGCTGGCACCAGGGGATGGAACACAACCAAACCTCTGCTGTCAGTCCCCAACACTGCCACCAGCACTGCCACCAGCACTGTCACCAGCACTGCCACCAGCACTGTCACCAGCACTGCCACCAGCACTGTCACCAGCACTGCCACCAGCACTGTCACCAACACTGCCACTAATACTGTCATCAACACTGCCACCAGCCCTGCCACCAATGCTGCCACCAACGCTGCTACTNACCAGTGAGCTGTCCCTGCCTGATCTGCAGAGCCTTGGCTGTCCCCCAGCCCCACTGGGCTGTTGGTGCTTTTGTGCTGGCACCAGGGGATGGAACACAACCAAACCTCTGCTGTCAGTCCCCAACACTGCCACCAGCACTGCCACCAACACTGCCACCAACGCTGCCACTAAAACTGCCACCAACACTGCCACCAGCAGTGCCACCAGCACTGCCACCAACACTGCCACCAGCACTGCCACCAGTGCTGCCACCAACGCTGCCACTAAAACTGCCACCAACACTGCCACCAGCACTGCCACCAACACTGTCACTAAAACTGCCACCAGCAGCACTGTCACCAACACTGCCACCAGCAGTGCCACTGCTCCAGGGCTCAGCCAGGCTGATCCCAGCACCATCTGTCCAACAACTGCAGCCACTGCTCCCTCCTGCTCTCTTCAGCCCCAGCTATCTCCCCCAGCTCACCAGCTTTATTCATCTCCAGCTACAACACAGGAACAGCACAGTGAGCACAGAACATAAACAAAACTCTTAGATAAGACACATGCATTTACTATGATTAATGAAAATGCTCAGAATTCCCCAGTCTTTGGTGAACCCCATGTCCTCTCCTGCCCTTCCCTCTCTTCCCTTCTGCTACAATTCTCACATGACTTCCCTACACATCCCTGAGCACTTTCCTTTCTCCCTCTCTCTCATGTTATTCTTTCTTTAATTTCCTTAATCCCATCCACCTCTTCTGGAATTTTTTCTCTACAAAGTATTTTCATCCTTCCTCCTATGAAGCTGTAGGTTTTGTAGCACACAAGAAGATTTAGGTTGGAATGGGCTGCAGCAGGTCAACAGAAATCTAATTCTAGATGAGGTATCAAAAGAGAAGAACAGCTTTTAGATGCTTAGAAATAATTGTCAAAGGAGCCCTCATGGCTGAAAGGTAATAAATCAAATATAAAATGCTCTCTCTTATGGAATAGATTCATTCCTATTTTATCAAACCTATATTTAAGGAATTTGGTGCATTTATTTATGCACATTACAAAATCATAATAATTTCACCTGACTAGAAGTATACAAGTAGATGGAATCCCCCTAACAAATGAGATGTTCTTGTAGAAATGACACTGATGAGCCCCTGTAATTAGGAATAACTTTTTCCAAAGAATGTACTTTATCTCCCTACCTACTACACATGGCCACATAACTCCCTACTACTTAGAGTAAAATTATTCCCAGATTATTTGTAATGTTATGAAGCATCAGCTAAGCTTCAGACACATATTGGAATGATCTGTAACTGCAGATTCGAAAGTCTATTAAATGCTTATACAAAAATATACATTTTCAGGCCATAGATAGACAAATTAAAAATAAGGAAGAATCCCAAATAATTTAGAAACATAATCTCTATCTGAGTGTTTAATTTTTCACTAATTCCATCATGAAACCAACTTTATTTCAATGGTAAGTAAAGGATTTGAACAGAAATTAGATAATGTTGAGAACTGAGTCCAATCTAATTTCTGTTTTGTTGTTTCACAGAGCAACAAATCAATAAATAATACTTTTTATTTCACTAACATATTTTCATCATTTATTACTCCAAATAATAGACTTGGAGCTAGTCTTACTAACCTCCTCGAGCAAAGCTATTGGATAGATTTACATCCAAATGTCCTGGCACTACCTGCTTAAACACAGTAGACATTCTTGAAGCCCTCGTTTCAGTGCCTAAAGTCAGCCAAAAAAAGAACAGAAGATTAAAAAAGCTACAGTGTTAACCAGACTAACACTTAATATACCTGATAAAATGCCCTTTTTCACCCAATACAGCCAATTCTTGCCAATTTTGTACTTTATGTTTTAAGACAAATGCATACATTGGCAACAGTATGGAGGTGTTAGATACAGCTAAGCAATCAAGATATTTTACAGTAAATGAAGCAAAGCACACACACTTTGGGATGGTGTTACTTTACAAGAAAAGCCCCTGTTTGGCAGTATTAGGCCAAGTACAACCAACTAAGACAAGACAGACACAATTTCAAGTCACATAGTCCTTCCTGACATGTTTGGGGTTACCCTCACCTAAACCTCACCAAGATTCACCATAAAATAACTGAAATAAAAAACAGATTACTTTTTTCATGGTTCCACCTAGGCATAACTCAAATAGTGTGTTTTGAAAGGAGTTGTCACTGCAAAAAGAGCTCTATTTGGAAATTACATTAGTAGAAATCCATTATGTATGTAATGCATAAAGAGGTCTATGTGCTTCCATTGCTGCTGCAGCTAAACAGTGTTATCTGTTCTGACCTTCCAACATCATACTTCCTCCTTATATAAAATAGAGCAGATTTTGCATCCTTTTAAACTTGGTAGTCTTTTATTCAATATGCAGTTTATGCTTAAAAGACTTTACTGCCAGATTAATATTGAAAAGTATTTCAATAAAGATTATAAATATCCTTTACAAAGAGAAAACAGATTGACTGAAACCAAGAGTGAATAGGCTACCTGGAAAGTCTAACAATAAAGAAACAACAGAATTCATATGGAACACTGAACTAGCAGCAAATCAGAGAAAAGTCCCAGAGCAGCTTAGGCAGAGAAAAGCACTGTACAAACCAATTTTACCTGGAGACAGAGCAATGGTTGGGCTGACAGTGAGAGTGTTACTGCCATTCCTTTTGCAGTGGACGGATATCACGTTCAGTAAGGCTTGCAGGTATTTCTCCTGTTCTATACTGCTTGAAGATTCTAGAGAAGCAGGAGCTAGAGTCACAAGAAGAATGGAATGCATTAAAAAAGAAAAATATTTGTAAATACATGGAATAAAAGGCTTACTGTGTAAAGCAGAACGTTTAAAACATTAGTTTGTCTGTCAAAGGTTCAAAAATTCTTTCCTTTGATGAGAAGAGGATCCAGCAATGTTCTCTTGCATTCCACACAAAGCTGAACTCTTAAAACTTTTGCCTCATGGTTACTTAGAACATTCATCATTAGCCATTATGTGATCAGCACAAACTGAGTGAAGATCATGCAGCTTTCCCTTCACTCTCCAAATCAAAAGTAACATTTCTAAGTTTGTGCTACGTGTCAGCAAAATGTGCAGAGAATAGACAGATCTGTTTCTTTAACAAAAGTTAGTATCACACTCAACCAGCTCTTCCTCATTCCAGAAAAGGAAGGTTACCTACCTGTACTTGGAGGTTGCCAGTGCCCATTAAAAAAGTTAAGAAACCATTAACAAAGCACAGAACCAAGGGAAAAACCCTCCAAAAATAAGAAAAACAATCCCAACCAGAAAAACTCTACCCATTGTGTCCAGGTGCAAAGACTTAAGGAAAGGAGATGAAGCTCAGGTCCTGGGCTATAGCACGATGAGAAAGTAATGTTCAGTATCCATGAGTCAGTTAATTGTTTTTTCAAATTGTTTTTTTGGAATTCCAGTTTATTGCAGCCATCTTTGGACTTACTACAGGGCAAAAGTTTCATAGCTGCTTAAAGAAGGATTTGGTATCTTGCTCACAAGAGCCAAGATTTGGAATAAGAGACAGAGTCAAAGAAATTGATTGAGCACATTTTGACAAAACACCATGGTAATTTGTAAATAGTTTTCTCCAATGATGATCCAATCAGATTCTATGCCGGAGACTAATAGACAGTAAGCTAATTAGCTGGAGGTGGCAAAAGAAATTTCAAGACAGAAATTAGTATCTGAATTGAAAGTACACTTAGGAAGCAATGATGATGTTTCCTGCAGAAAACATCATGCTGTTTCTGTCTGACCAAGTGGAAAAAGCCTGAGCAGGAACATTATTTTCTCTTCTACTCCTACGCAGGATTTGCACATCCTGAAATCCACTGGAATGATCTCTGGGCCCCCTAGCCCTTGAAATAACACTACAAAAAGTCAATTTAGGTCTTAACAATTTAGTTAAATTAAAAGAAATGAACTGTCTAAATGAAAGGATAATGTCTATACCACTGGCACTTACAAAGCTTTATTTTGTGAAGAGTATTGTGTGTGCTTCAGAAAACAGTTTGACTTACATCAAAGGCTGTAACTGAACCAAGCAGATATCAGAATTAAAGACTGAGGGTAAAAACGTCCTTGTGACTGATTAGAGATGGAAAAATTCCATAATATTCTGGAATAACTCCATAATATTCTGGTGGACATATGGCAATGGCAATATAAAAGGCTATATAAAATTATGAAAAGAAACCATTGGAAAACTACTACAGAAAACATCAGAGTTTTTGCCTTTACATAATTTGGAGACTATTCCTGCAGATTTTTCTTCACTTTATTCTCTATTTGTACCAGGTTAAAGATGCCTCATGTGTATTTCAGCAGGACAATCAGTATTATATTGGCTCAAGACTGATATTTGAATTGCCATGCCTGGGACTCACACCACAAGCATGTGGAAGAACTGGTGTAGCCATTAGCTTTGGCAGCTGCTCTGTCAACTATTGGTAGCACCTCACTGATTCATTTTATTAATCCTTTCAACAAAAACTCATTATATAAATTTCAATTCATTGCCTTCATTGCTCATCACTCCAACTAAAAATGCTCCCATAAAACACTGAAGAGATACACTCAAATAATGTTATAGCAATGAATATTCATCAGATAATTAGTGATTCACAAATCAGCCTTAACAGTCAGTCTAGGCACTGTCTTAACATTAAAAACATTTTACCTACTATCTTTGAAATAATGAGATTTTAAAGGTGCATTTGATAGACACAAAACCTCATTATGTCTGATATAAATTGCTCTTAAAAAGAAGGAAAAACGTGGCTTTTATAAAGGTATTCTCTGAAGGAAAATATTATGGAGGACGATGTAAAAAATATTTAAATCACATAATCTTCAAATTACTTTTATGCCACTTGTATGTAAGTGCACAGTATACTTCTTACACATTTTGAAAAATTCTATAGAACACACTTGAATACTCAAAATTTTTGGTTGCATTTTAGCCATTACTGGGGAGAAATGCAAACGTCAACATGACAAAAGAATTTCTTTGCTACTTTAATGAGTTTCTGGTACTCCAATTCGACCTCACATTTCGTTTTCCTCCAAAAAGAAAAATTATGGCCTAATTCTGGGATTATTTCTAAACAACTATCAGTCTGATTGAAGAAAATACTGACTCATTCCTGGCATGAAATTAACTCTGAAAAAGCTATCAGCATGAGATGGAAATCCAGGCAGTCAGAAGTATCCTAAACACTGCCTGTGAATGACAGAAGTCAATGAACATTATTTCCAAAATTAAATATTCTTCTGAAAAACTAACTATTCTGATAAATCTCTACCCAAATTATTAATTCACATTTTTTGAACTGCTTTCATACCATTCAGGATTTTGACACACAGTAACTACTAATATCAGACAACCACTTAAAATCCTAAGACTTCGGATTCCATTTTGCTGATTTTCCTGCATTTCCACGTGAAATCCCTTCCACAGAAAAGCCTGGCTGCACCAGCTCACCCGTGGGATGTGTGTTTTGGGATTTGAAGAGGCCCACCACGCTTTTTCCATGGAAGCCCCCAGCCCTCAGGAGCAGAGTGCTGTTCTTGGTGCTCTTCCAGCAGACAACGGGCAGGCGGTTGTGGCGGTAGCAGCGAGCCACTCTCTGCAGGCTGCTGTCCTGCACTGACTGAGGCACCACCAGCAGCCCAGGATAACTGCATTGACAGCAAAGGGGTGGAAAAAATAAAAATTAAACAATGGAAGTTGCTTTCGAAATGCTCAGCAATGAAAAAAAAAAAATTCCTAGAATTACAAGCTGAAAGCACGTGTTAATGAAATACACCTCAAGTGTTAGATTTGCTTTTACTTTAAAAGTAATTTTTAGTCCCAGCCTAGCAAACACATTAATTTAAGCAATCACTTTTCATTTCAGGTTACATTTTATTTGGTAGTATCTTTTCTTCTTAACATATCTTTTATCTGTCACTATAATGAAGCCCTATTTTTAAGCATGACAGAAAACAGAATTTTGAGGTACACAAATGATGCAGTAGCTCCATTTTGACAATTGCACATGAAATATGAGAATTGAAAGGGAAGAATGTTAGATTGCCTAAAGTATCACAATGAAAACAATAGTCTCTGGTTTATGGAAAAATACATTTAAATTTTACAGTCAGAGTCCTTGGAATAGAGTGCTTGACACTGCATTTTTGTATTCTGTTTAAAACACTGCAACACACTGAGAGATTAGGAAATTCACTGACTGATATAATACCTTTAAAGATAGAAAATACAGCAAGATGGTAGTTTTGTTCATGCTAGTGAAATAAGTGATTCAAGCAATATGAAATATGATTTTCTATCTCCTCCAAAAAATCAAAAACCAACTTAAGTGTCAATTTCATGTGTTAAAAAGAAACTAAGATGAGGAACAAGAAACAGCTACTGCTTACTAAATAACTTTTATTCCCTGTACAATATAGACTATTTCTGCAAATTCAATTCTTGGACATTTATTCAATCACCCTCAGACAAAATAAACCTACATGGTATTTACAGTCTACACAGCAACCAGAGCAATAGAGCAGTAGGTAAGTATATCCTGAGACTTGTAATTCTTTCAGATACAGAAAATTATATTTAAAAAAGAAAGCCTAGAGAATATTAAAAACTCATGGCTTTAAGGGAGGAAAGGGCTGTCTGTGTAATGTTCAAAGCATAATGAAAATGAACAGATTTCATGGATTTCATGCCTTCATCTGCATTGTACTCCATGGTGACTAAAGAAAATCTGTACTCTAGACATGTCAGAAAACAAGAAAGGATCTAGTATTTTTCTTCTGTGCCCTTCTTCCTGGCAATTCCATTGTCCATAATGAAAGCAATGACCAGCCTAAACTGGCTCTAGAGAATGCAAATATCTTCTGATATGACTCATGCAGATAGGCTTTTGTATTAAAAGGAATTTTTGTGGGCAGTGTCAGTAAACTACATCAGCTTTCACAACAACAAAAAAAAAAGGACTTAGTAACACTGATGTGCTAAAACACAGCATGTGACTTTCAGCACATGACAAACTTTTAAAGTAAATACTTTCATGAAGCCAACTGCAACACATACTTTTTAATTTGAAGAAAACAGTTATTTATAATTGCTTCTGAAGCTTGCTTTTTTATTTAGGAACAGAAGAGATTTTAAATGCGAATATATTAATGCAGATACACCTACATGTGTGTCCAGTTTCAGCTACTTAAGTGAACTGATAAACTCACCTCCTGCAAAGGGAATACATCCTGTTCAGTGCAGTTATTCTCAAGTATTCTGTTTTTGAGCGAGAAGAATTCGTGCTGATGGTTCCCAGCCCCAAACGTTGGTAGTCCCTGAAACAGGCTCGCTCTACTAATTGCTCCATGGTTGATTTTTCTGATGCTTTCAGGGTCCCACCAGTGTGCAGCTCACTGTCATCTGAAACTAAAGGGAAAATTCTTACTGGGGAGGCCAGCAGGTACACAGCAAACAATGCTACTTTCTCCTAAACTAGTTTGTCCTGCTCTCAGTGATGAATGGCAAGGTCCAGGACAGGCAAACCATAGCTTACCAAATTTATAAACACTAAAATAGTATTTTAGTCAGCAAACCTGGTTATAGCATGGAGTTACCTACTGTGACTGGCATGGCTGACACATCCCTCCAGCTAAAATATCAGAGAAAGTTATCTCACATATTCATTTGAACTGAAGACACATAATCTTTCTTTACCAATTTACAATTTTTTTACAGATTCATTACATGTTGAAGATAAAAAACCAGACAATTTTTATTTTTAACTATCTTCAGAAGAGGTAACAATCTTTTTAAGGCTTGGTTCAGCCTAAGGAATGTTTCAGTGCTGTCCTTTCACAAGAGATGACTGTTGGGTTCTGAAAGTCTCAGTTTCAGTGTCAGGCAGCAGCTTTCTTCAGCCATGCATATCAGCTGCCCTGTCCAAAGCAGAAAAAACCTCAACCATGAGAGATAAAAAACTATGTCACAAGTTCAAGTTACTCTGAAATTCAAGTCAAGCAAGGTCTTTGTACAAAACCTGCCACCTGCCTATTAGTGACACTTTCAACCATTTCCAAATACTTCTGAGAGCAGATTTACTGCTCACAGCATGTATCAGTTACTTGCTACCACCTCAAGCATTGAAATAGGTGCACATAAGAAGCATTTCTTCATGCATGAGGCACTGAAAAGTATATGAGGATTTAAACTTGAAACAGGACTTCATGAAACTGGAATTTAAACTTACTTAGAAAATAAAAATTATGCTATAATTAACATTTTACTGGCAGTAGACAACATTCAGAATTTACAGGACTAGTACCTCTACGCCTTTTTTTCTGTGCATCTTAGCATAAAAGCTAAATGAAAAATTTTCTTTGTCCTTTCAGCTAAAGAAAAAAAAATTCTCTATTTGATCTAAATAATAAAGTTGAACACTCTGGATCTTTCCTCTTTTTCCTCTTTTTTCATATTTGCCATGGTAAAAAGAAGTCACACAACATCTGAAGTATGAAGTGCACTAACGAGAAACGAATTTAAATGGATTTTAGAAAAAATTTTCTTGGGTCATACAAAATCTTGGTATTTAACAGTTTTGAATGGAAAGCTATAACTGACTCAAGATGAGGGTACATTTTGTGAAATATTTTTTCCTAAATGGATTTTTCTCCCATGGAAGCAGGTACATTGGTGACCAGATTTTGCAAAACACTCTCCTGTGCATAAAAAGCTAAATATAAGAGCTCCTATGCATGTCCTTGAGCTGAAGAGGGAGATGAAGATATTTTGCTGTCTCAAGTTTAACATGATTTATTTGATTTTGAAAAAACAAGGAATAACCGCTCTGTTTTACTGTTCTTGAGATATGACTATTTTCAAAAGAAGGTTTCACAGTCTCTTTTATTGAATACACCCATACGACCACTGTAAGAAAAAGAACTTACTAATGATTGAGAGATTCTAAACTCTGAAAACAAAGAGATGAGGAGGAATTTGAGGGAAATTGTATGTTCATTGGCAACAACTAATAACTACAGTACTGTACCCAGTTTTCAAAATCACATTGCAAGTTATATGTGGACCACCTAAAGAAGCCTGAGAAAAGAGCAATGAAGATGATCAGAAGTCCATCAAGACTAATAAACAAAGAACTGAAAGAACTGCATAGTTTTAACACTCAGAAGACAACAGAAAAATATTACAATAGATCATAAATACATTATGTATTGCAATCAGAATGAGGGGAATCATCTCTTCTGTATGTATATAGTGGCAGAGTAAGGAATGAAGGGTTTAAATTGCAGTAAGATGATGTTCAGTACTGAATCTTAGAAAATTGCTTGTATTTTTCCAGCATTAAGGATGGTTTAAGTATTAGTATGAGCTGTAGAATTGTGGAACCTTCACCTTTGATAGCTTTTAGGAAGAAGTTAGGCAAACACCTATGAGGAACAGATGAAGTATGTTCATCTTGCTTTGGGGTAGAGAGTTGGACTACTTGATCTTTTGAAGTTCCTTCCAACCCTATCTTTAACATTTCTTTTTTAAGACAGTGCATCACCTGCTGTAGGTAGTTCTTTGTTGGCAGAACTGCATAGTTTCCTATACTTGCAAGCAAGTCAAAAACAAAGCCAAAGCCCCAGCAGTCAATATAAAAGGAATTGCAGTGATTGCTCCCTGTGGCTCTCTGCACTCTGTCTGAAGCAGAGTCACTGCTGTTGACAGCTCCCTGTCCCTGATGTGCCAGGGCTGCATGGAGAGAAAAGCAAACTCAGCCTGTGCTCACCTTAACACATTCCCAGCCAAGACACCTGGAAAGCAGCAGGCCTAAAGACTCACAAGTTATAATTTCATAATTTTTTTTTAGGAAAGGAGAAAGTGACTATCACTAATCTTATACAGCACCTGTGTTCATGGAAGAACACTGCTTTGTATATCAGCAGTACAAAAACTCTTCAGACTTCATCATCAAGAGACTATGAATACACAAGTATGACTTGCTTGGTGTCTCTGGGTAAAAAATCACCCAAAATCACCCAGGTACAGCCTGCAGAATTGTTTCTGACCCAAAGAACATGCAACATCAGAACACGTGCTAACTCAGCACTTCAGGAAGATGCTGGAAATTCAATTAAGAATGCAATTTTTCAGCACTCTAAAGACACTCTGCGTTTCCCAAACCTTTCTTTTTGCCTATTTCTCATCACTTTATCTGGAATGAAAGAAGAGAAACAGTATTTTTAAGCTTGCCTGCAATGGCTTTCTTCCATTTCAGAGGGAACAGAGGCTTCAGTCCTGTTTTAGACAACTTTCATTCCTCTGCTCCTAAGTCACATGAGTTGCCTTGCTCAGTGACCAAATATGCAACAGGAAAATTCGGCCTGTTTGATGTTTGGAAGAAATTATCAATGTTTGAAGAACACTTCATTATCTCAGATGCCTACTTTTTTTTAAAGAAAAGAATGCTTTGACAAAACAACACCTGTTTATGTACAGGAGAATCTGGTTCCCTCTAGTGGTTTATTATAAATTAGCAGTGGTCCAGATAAGGATATACAGACAGCAGCATATGGGAGGAAAAGAGGCTTTTTGGGGAAAGTCAAACTCCACCCCATTACACAAACTGCACAAAGTGCCCAAACCCCTCTCTACCTTCTACCCCAAAATAATTTCAACCAAAAATATGGGAAGTGGTATTTTCAGTAGTAATGAGCTCTGCTGCTTTCAGAAATCATTTGCCAGTTCCACATCCACAATAGTCTCCAATTTGCTCATTCTTGCACCTCACCAGTTACTGCTTTCTCAGCACAGACTAGCTGCAGATGTCAGAAGTCTAGAGATGAATGGAAGCTGCAGCATGCTTTGTGCTGTTTCATCTCCACTAGCATGATGTAAAAATGATCTAAGAGATATCTACAATAGTTTTATAATTAAAAAATAATCTAGTACTTTGCTGTACCACTGAATTAAGTCAACTTCCTCTTCGCATTGCAAACCAAAACACTCACTAAATGCACAGCTTTGAAACCCTTCTCTTTCCTGCCTAGGAAAACCCTTCCATTTCTTGTTGAAGGCATTTCTCATTCAATATACCAAATGGAAGGACAGATTTATTAACCAACATGGGTAAAAAATCCCACTCTTACCAGAGACATCATCATCTTCATTGCAGCCAGGCCGATTCCCTCTCTCCTCCACTATGGTGCCTGTTTTCCTCTTCAGTAAGTACTGGCGCCCAATTGTCATCTTCCCAGCACGTTTTGCTCCCTTCACAATGCTTTTGGAGAAGGTGCTATAAATGCAAAACAACAAAAGTATTTGGGAAGATTCATCTGATTCTGCCTGACAGCATTTACAGATTTCAACGAAGAACGCAAATAAAATGGATTTTATTATTTCTCACTTAATACCAACAGTTATAAACTTCAGAAAAATTGCTTTCTATATTAATTTTTAAACAAAAATTGTGTTACTTTGAGATAAATTCGTGTCTTTTTTTTCTACTGGTAATGAATAAGCAAATATCATCTTTCTTTAGGTTTTTTTATTGATAAATCTAGAAAGTTACCAAAGTAAAGGCAGGAAAGACAGAAATTGCCTTTAAGTTTTAGGATTTCATGACTAGCTTGGGATTCTATTTCCTGTGTCAACAATGCACTAATCAAAAGAGAATCACAAGAGCTACCACTCTGGAATAGACCAATGATGCAGCTGATCCAGTAAAAATTAATGTGTAATATAAAACTCGAAAGAGGACCCAAAGCTCAAACTCTAAATTAAAAAACAGTAAGGCAAATGCACAGACTAAAATCAGTCCTAATCTACACTAGGCTATAAGTGGTTAGGCTACTAATTATAAAGTAATACACAATCTTATTTCCATTTGAGGTAGCATAGCTCAAGATGCTACTTCCATTTTGTGTGTTTCAAAATGTGCTCAATAAGGTGCTCATTCAAATCTACTGCAGCCAGAAGTTTAGAAAAATAATATCATTTCTACCCCAAATAAATACCTGTATCCTATTAATCTATCTCTTACTCAGGAAATACAAAGAGATGCAAATTAGCAACCACTTATTTTGACATGATCTCCACTTGTGCAGAGGTTTCAGGTTGTTCAGTGCATTTGGATATGAGAAGAGAAGAGAAGAGAAGAGAAGAGAAGAGCAGAAAAGAGCAGAAAAGAAGAGA
>VZTT01064989.1:53370-76544 GCA_013400855.1 Buphagus erythrorhynchus | reverse complement strand
GAAGAAACACGGAAGAAATTATAAAGCTACAAAAAAACTACTTTTTTTGTTAAAAAACAATGCTTAGCTAAAGCTTTATTTATTAAATTGCCAATTACTTCTTCAGTTACTTAAATTATAGATTAATTTTAAAAGAAAGAGCAAATAACTACCCTCAACAGAGTTTAAGGAGAGTTATGATTATAGGAGCTGAGCTTTGAGAGCAGTTTACTGAAATGCACCAGTAGCACAACGTGGACAGATCAAAATAACAACATTGCTTTTAAGGTCTTTTTTATGCCATCCAATCTTCCATGTTTCTTCAGAGTGGTTTACTGATTTTAACATAGCTGCTCTCCTCAGCTTATCCACTTAGCTCAAATAAGAACAAGCCATAAATCAGATTGAGAAATAACATGCAGCTCATGGCTCGATGCTGGCAATATTCTCCAAATTCCTAGGATGTTCAGGTGAGGGAAGCTTTTATATAAATAGTTTCCAGACCAGCTGAAACATTCATGTTTTTATATGTTGGAGTCCAGTTCTAGCATTAGATTAAAGCAAACTAGGTAGATGGCACACAGTCAAAGTAGAATAAAGGAATCTGGCAGCTAATATTAGTGACCTGAAGCCTGATGTTAAATTAATGAATGACTAGGTGTCTTGCAAATGCTTTTTCCACACTAAGTTGAGCTAACATCAAATTATAATGCTTTGCAGATAAAGGTAAATTTCTATTATTTCTCATGTTATTATACACTGTGTAATGTGGTAAAAAATGAAAGAAAAACACAAAAAATTGGAAAAACCCTAATTTAACTCTCTGTAACCTAGGAGACAATTAATATGTGAATAAAAATATTACTTTAATATTTTAATGTGTTTTCCTACCTTTTGTTTCAGCTGTACTGCATGGTTGTCATCTTTGGCTGTAAGGTAGAGCGAGCGCACTTGATTTTGCACGTTGCTGTAGAAGGTTGTTTCCCAAAACTGTTGGTTAGTCCAGATAGGATGATCTTGTACACAGGTGTAAGCAAACTGACTAACCCCAGGTGCCAATTTCTGAAAGCAAAAAATGTGCAAAGTTGACAAATCAGTCCTATTATTCAATTTCTTTTAAAGCTATGGCTTCAGAACTAACATACACACATATGTGTATATATATGATAAGTATATATACTAATATATCAACTTTTGCACTGCAATATGGGATAGAGAAATTATCTCCAGTCTTGTGTCATTCAAGAAATTAACACACAGGAAGGTTGTGCTGTTGGACTGGTTGAGTTTAATGCCAGTGCAAGGCATGGTTTTCTTGATTCAGAGTAGAAAAATGAGAATTGAGGTAAGAATTTTGTGGTAACAGTACAGAAAACATTTGTAATATAAAACATCTTCCTTGCCAATAAACCACAGTATTTTTAATAACCTGGTCCTACAACATAGAATCAGTATTCAAACAGATGAAAATGATTTCTCATTTTATTTAGAACTGTAGTAATGAAATTTTAAGTAATAGTAAGTGTCAACTGAGTCCTTCCAATAAACTGCATTTGTTGCAACAGCAGAAGATTAGATAAATTGTTATCTTCATTTTATTTACTGAACTGTGTGACCCAAATCCAGTTCCTGAAAGAGTGCTAATTTGGGTATGTTCTTTGAAGTCACAAGGGTCTGGATCACTGTAAAGTCTCAAACAAACCCAGAATTGTTACAGCATTAGTCATTATGAACGAACTATTTATTTCAAGTACATCTATTTATTTAGGTTGCACTACCCTCCCAGGGAGTTGTTTAATATTCTTGATAACCACATATAAAGAAAGGAAATTTATTTCAATGACCTGAATAATGAAGAATGAAATCCTTTCTCATATGGTCTTACTTTTTGAAAAAATAAGGCCACAAAACAATGTGTTGCATACTGCATGTAGGAAAGAAGCTGGTCATCTAAATTTGTGCTTATGATTATTTCTGAAGAACAAAGTACATTACTGGGTGCCTCATTTAATGGCTATCACTCACAATACCACCCATACCTGAAACACACTATATCTAGAACTTAGATTTTACTTTAGTGATTATGTTCTGAACCACTTTCCTGGAGAGCATGAATACTACTCCATTTAATATTTGTAATTGTAGAATTGTACAGAACAGCCAGTACTTACAATATTTCCCTAGCTGGCACTTGGGCATTCAAATGGAGAATAGGAAATTACAACCAAAAATTTTGCAGTCTGGTTTACAGATTTCCAGTTTTGCAATTCTTCAAACTGTGTTTTCCTTACTATGCTCTTCCAAGGACAGCATGAACTGAAAGTCCTGATCATGTGCCATGTACTTATTCCCTATCAAAGGTTCTTGAAAATTCCATAGCTGAGGAAATGCTATGTGATATGCTAATAAAATTTACCCAACTGTAGTGCCTTACAGTGCTTAGCCATCTAAAAGTGAGCAGTATCATTTTGATTTGATCATGCAGAATTTCATCAAAATTTCTTGGTAACCTGTTAAGAAATCTACATCTATTCAAGTAATGTTCAATGTGACTTGGTTTCTCCAATGCAGACAGAGAGCAGATAGCTGGTTTGTTTAACAGATGCCCAAGTTTCAGATGTGGTGCAGCTGATGGCAGATCACAGGAAATGATAACTGATCTCCCAAGCCTGATCCAGCTGTTAATTCCAGAACAGGTCAGCACAAACAATGTCCTACTGATCATCTTTGTAGGGATTGCTGGACAATCCCCTGAAAAAACCTAATCATGCAAAAGGCACACCACAGGGCCCACAAATTGATCTGGCCCAGTCATTGACCCACCTCAAACTCCAGATGCACAAAACCTGTGTTACAGAGGAATATGGATGATGGGTAAATCATGCAATAAAAATGTGGGCAACTTAGCTTGAAAGCAAAGGTTAGTGCTAAAACCATATCATAACTTTTACTTTGATTTATTGTTTTTTTCACTGGGATTGAAATCCCAGTCACAACAGACCTGTAAAAAGGGAGTATGAATGTCAAGAAGAGGGGGAAGGAAAAAGGGGAAAGGAAAGTAAAAGTGGAAGGAAAAACAAAAGGAGAAAGGGGAAAAAATGTCTGTTTAAGCCTAGCTAGTTGGTAGGGTTAACTCACATCAATTTGTGCAGTAAATGCACACAAAAGTGAATTGACTACCAACCTCTTCAGTTGCCTTTGATGCCTCAACCCAAATCAGGTAATTGTGTAAACTGGGTAGAAAAGGGGTGATATTTGACACAAACTCAAAAGGAAGTTTAAGCTCCTAACCCTAGGTCTAAAGAAATAAAAATGAAATAAATGATTTTCACATGGGGACAAACATGACAGAAAAGCTGAGGGGCTTTTAGATGCTCTTCCTGTGCTCATAATTTAAAACCATGAACAAAACATAATTTTTAAACAATGGAGATTTATGTTCAAATATAATAACGTAAATCAACACTGATAATAACTCCTAGACCAAATAAAAAAAGTTTGTTTACAAAAGCATGAAAGAAAACACATCAAAAAAGCTCAGTGATCATAAATATTATCCTTCTCATCACCTGCATGTGTTGAAACAAATGGCAAAACCTGATAGTGGCCAGAGCACAGAATCAAAATCAGGATTTGCAGTTCCTGGCTCTGCCAGTTATTTTGGGCAAAATCATTTTGGATTCTCTCCTTGTTTGGGTTAGTTTGTTTGTAAAAGCAGCAGTAAGAATACCAGCCTCAAGAAGCACACTGCTGTTCCTATGCAGCCTAAATCCATGGACTAAAAATACTCTTGGTACAAACAGAAGCTTTCCATGAAGTTTGCAGTGTCTCTATTCTCTATGCTGAGAGTGCTTAGTCAGCCCATTTCCCCAGAATGGAAACTCATCTAACACATCAAAAGGGCCCCAGTGTTTACTGCTGCATTCAAAAGAATTTGCTCAGATTTTCTCCAGTTTAAATAGAACAGTAGTTTGGGGTATTCCACCAAGAAATGCTACATATATAAAACATATCTTCACCTAGTTCTTCACAGGGCAGCTAAACTACACCAATATTTGTGTTTTTTCTCTCTGTCCCAATAACTCACTCCTGCCAGACAGAATGAATGCAGGAGGCAGCAAAAGAATTTCCTACTTATAAGGGAGGATTTAGGGGCTGACAGCTTAAAAGAGACCCCAGAAGAAAATAATAAAAAATAGTTCTGAACTGATGAAGTCCTTATTCTAAAGCTGTCAGTAGGACAGAAAGAGCATTGAGGTGTAAATTGTAACAACCAACAGAAAACCAGTTAAATTCTGCAAAGGACATTGAGCTCTTTACATAGATTAATGAAACTTAAAAACCCCTGAACACTCCCTTCCCAAATTCCATATGAAACAGACCTTACCCCTATCAAAATAATTAATTACATACTACAGTTTGTGAACACACAAGGGAGGTTTGGGACTTGTGTCCTAGGCAGTTTCCTGAATTCAGGAATTATCTTTCCATTATTTCCACTTTACTGAGAGGTACTGGATAACACCTGCCTGAGAGTTTTTTCCCTGTTTCCTGACACTGGATACTTCTAATTGTGAAAATTATATTTGCTGCTCAGTAAGAAATATGCACCAGTTCCAAGACTCCCAAACTTGCTGTGGGGTCCAGGCCCTCAAAGAACATCTCTGTAACATTAAATTATCTAGATTTCTTGTTTCTGATAAAGAGAAGCATGTGTTGTGCTGGTCACTCAGCAGTTACTACTCTTTACACCACAAAAGCTTAAAGAAGGAAGTTTATTATAGCAAAGCAAAGGATCCAGCTATTGATTGTGAAGCTGAAAAATTATTTTCAAATCATAAAGTATAAAAATCAAAGTATGAATATACCTAACCATTCTTTTCTCACAGGATTTTGCTGCATGTCTCTCAGTTATGGAAATGAAGGGGAAAACTCAACAGTGCATTATTTTTTAGAGAAATCCAGTTTATTTCAGAAATAAAGTGTATTTCTGTCTCCAACTGACAGCCTGAGTTACTGGTTTGGATATATTTGCTGAGCAAATGAAGCAGAACAGGTGAGAAGGAGGATGCTGCTGAATGCAGACAGCAGCTTCCTCCTCAGCTCCTCCAGGAATCACTGGCTCTGGCTCATCCATCTGCCCTCTGTGAGGAGCTACTGCAGCACCTCTGCATCCAAATCCTCTCCTCTGCTGACCACAGTTATCCCTGGAAGCTGCAGGTGTTAGAGATCATCAGGACACAGTGGCACTGCCAATTTGAAGAGCTGCTCCCTGTCCCTGAGCTGCTCAGATAAACCCCCAGCCAGTCAGCACCTACTGCACATCTGGATTGAGTACTGCAGGCAACAGCTGCCCAAGGGATGCAAACCAAATTCTACACAGAAACATGTTCTAAGATGTTGGAACCCTGGGAGTTCTGAACTTTCTGTGCTTTCTGACACTGACCCCCAGGAGAACACTGCTTTTGACTGGAGGCCTTGGAGAAGGCTCCCAAATTTGAGTGATGGAGGTAAAACCACGGGTGTGTAGTTAGAATGGAAGTGTGTGATTTCACATGGTGAAGGGTTTTGAGTTTGGGGTTTTAGAATATAGTAATAGGTATGGGACAAGATGGAGGGTTTTGGGCATTGTCTCCTTCTCCTTTTTGTTCCTTCTTCTTCCTCTTTCTTCCTAGTTTCAGGTAGTAGTTTTTGGTTGGATAGAAAATCCCACAGTGCGAGTCATGGGTGTTTGGTTATTGAGTCAAAAGTATAAATAATAGCTTTTAATTGGACTGTTTAGCTTTGAAAGACCTTGTGACTAGCTAGATTCACCTCCATTTTGCTTGCTTTTAGCTGGTAGCTAGAAGTGCTGAAGAACTCTCAGTACTTTAGATAAGATTTAATAAACAACCAAGTCTGAACAAGAAATCCACCTCCTTCATGTTTTAATCCTGACTCTGAGTGAAGGCAGAAGAAAACAAAGACAAGCCACTAATTTGGTGGTGCAGCTAACCCATTACACTACAAGACAGTCCTGCAGTCACATCTATGCTGTGCACACACACAGATCCTGGTAAACCCAAAAAGATTTCCAAGCTGTCCCCCAGGACCAAGCCTCACTGACTGACCAGCAGGACTGAGCCTTATTTACATCCCACCTGCAGAAAACACTGCAGTGTGTGCATTATCACAGAATCACAGGATGGCCTGGCTTGGGAGGCACCCTGAAGATCATGCAGCTCCAACCCCCTGCCATGGGCAGGCACACCTCCACTATCCCAGGCTGTGCCAAGCCCCATCCAACCATGCCCCATTCCAAGGATGGGGCATCCACAGCTTCCCTGGGCAACCTTCCCTCATGTCTCATCATCCTTGCAATAAACAATTTATTCTTATTATCTATTCTAAATCTACCCTCTTTCACTTTAAAAATGCACATACTCCAGCAAGTATAATTGTGTATGAGTATGTTTTCAAGTCTGACTGTGTTGTATGGATAATGTCAGTCAAAAAATTCAGTTCAATCAATGGCTTTCCTATTTGGTCTGAAGTATAAAATTATACCTACGTGTATTGTGCACACAAATGTGGGGAAATGTCATAAAAGCATGAAGGAAGAACTGCAAAGCTTCTGTTGATTTCTATTTTACTGCCTTAAAAAAAAAAAAGTGAAATACTAATGTGAGTTTCGTCTCCAACCTGAAAATCTCAGCAACAAAAAAGAAAAAAAATTAGCCTCCCTCTCCTGCCTTCAGAAATCCACAGACTCAAGATTGACTTCTATTTTAAAATAAAATGAGTAGTAAAGTGGTCCATTACACTGTTTATCTACTATTATTTCACCATGAAAAATAAAAGGAATGTCAATTCACTCATAATTCAGCGCTACCAAATCACAGCCAGGTGCACTAAACCAGCAGAGGGCAATAGAATTCTAGAATTTTGCACAAATGGGATGTAATTCTGGATGGAGCTTTATTTACTGTATACATTTTCTGGCAAAAGTCACTTAAACATCTAATTACTCATGGTCTGTAATCCTAGATTCCTGAAGGTCATGTGTAATTTACTAGACATTACTTGAAGCCATGCAGAATACCTCACATTTCTATGCAGATTTATCAAGCTAGATACATGTTAATACAAAGTTCCCTGTAACATTAAATAATACATGTAATAGCATATTTCTTTCTCCAAAGAGATAAAAAGAGATTTAAATAGTTCTGTTACACAAAGAAAGAAAGGAAGCTAAGATTGTATGTTCAGATCCCACAAAAAAGAGAGAAGACATTTTCATACCAGAACTTCACAGTTCTAAATAAGGTTAAACTCCACAAAGTGGATGAGAAATAGTTTGATTTTTCTCCCAAATAAAGTTTTTGTGGGTTAAATCCATTAGTTAAGATACAGATTTCACAAATTCTCAGTTGAAGTGTTGAATCCATCTGAAGAGTTTTTCAAACTTTGGCACAGTTATTTTGAAAAATCTTCTAAAAAGTCACTGAATCCCTTTGGATTAGGTGGCTCAGCAGTGAGTGTGCACCTGTGAGTGCATTGGAATGGTGGCATTGGCTCTACCCTCAAAAATAACCCACAGCAACAAAGTTGTTATCCAGGTCTGTGCTCAGAGACAAAAAAACCCTATAAATCTCACAAGTTTATGAGGTTTATCTATATTCAAATAATGGTTCTTAGAATTATTAATGATCTGATATGTAACTTAAAGCCCAGCTAAATAGAGCATCTAAGTAATCCCCCAAGGGGATAGTAAAGCAACTACTTTAAGTTATTCTGTCACTTCTTTCTAGTAGTTTTTTAATTATTATTTTCTTCTTCTGTGGCAGCATTCTCTGTCTTCACAGGTCAAATTATTTCTGAGTTTCTCTCAATATGCAGCATTTCCTTATCTCAAGGAACTATTAAAACAATAGTCCTCAATAGCCCTCAAGAACGGGATGAGCAAATTTGGAAGATGTACTAAGGGTAAAATAGAGAATATAAATTGCAAATTCATAAAATTTTAACAGTAGTAGATCTCATCTTGGCAATACAAATTGGATATATACTACATGGTTCAGGTGAAAGAAAGAGGATGGATAAAATCAGGAACTGCAATATTATGCAGAATTCTTAAAGTATGAACAAGAAAACTGAACTTGCACCCTGAGCTAAGCCATTTGAGGGATTAACCAAAATCCAGTTTGACCAACAGACACAGAAGATGATTGTGGAGGTGCTGAATGGAAGAATCTTAGAGAGCAGGATGTTGTCAGGAACAGCTCTGCCAAATGATGAGATGCAGTTTTGGCACGTGCAGTGCCTGAGGAAGGGGAGAGCCACACACCTGCCCTGTGAATCCTTACTGGCACAGTGTGATGAACTCATGACAACGAGCTGATGTGGGATGCACAAGTTCAGAGAGCTGTGATGAATCAGAGGAAGCCAAGAGGAGCATCCTACCAAGAATTCCAACTGCAGGTACTGTCATGAAGGGTACAGAAAGAGCAAATGGAACAAAAATGCAGGGATATGGATGAAAACAAGAGTAGGAGATACAAACTCCAATTATGGGCTTAAATCACTTGGTTGTGTAAGGAAGAAAAGCAGTTTTGACACCTCAATTCTTTGGTCACAGTTTAAATTGTTGATGAGCTATCCAGGATGGCAACTGAGACATTCACACAGAAGCAGGCAACACACACAAATATATCAGCTAATTCTCTCCCTTACCATCTGTAAGCATTTGCTCTCTCTCTTATGGAAACATAAAATAAAGCTGCTCAAATCATGAGGGATAATAATGCTACAATGAAATGGAACTCAGTGAAGGAAATGGTGTTTTCATGCAGAAAGTTCCACTCTGCTGGGATAAGGACGGAGCGATGAGGAGGCAAAGTTGAACTTACACATATGGAAAACGCATGGGGGACTCTGTTACTTCATTTACATTCCTTCACTTTAAGGTCAGAAGCTTTACTAGATTTTAATTAAGCTGCCAGAAATTCTTTCATGGTGAAAATTCGAAGTGAATCAGAATTTCTGTAACACTGTAATCCCCCCTAGAAGTAACAACGTAAAGAGATGGGCTGTAACGAAATTAAACTTGTTAAACCAGAGTTAGGTATCATTTCTAGAAAACAAGCTCAAGTGAAATCAGTTACAAATTATGTGTTCCAATATCGGGAAATGCAACAGAAAGCTTTCTCCTTATTCTAGGCAGTAGTGGGTCAGTTCCTCACTAACAGAAATTTACTACAAAATTTGTCATTACATCTTATTTTAACTGGGGGGAATTTCCTTTTTTTTTCTTCCTGACCAAGTACTTCCTCCCACAAACCACTAAGGAAAGGAACTACAGATTGTTAAGTTATGTTTTCCATGATTTTATCATTCTGGGAAAGCCAGCTTCTTCAACAGAGCAAAGTTACCACAGTAATTAATTTCCTAAATTCCTTGTAAAGACACGTTAAAAACATTCTCTAGTTTCTTTCCTATTAATGTGCTAACCTGCTGTATTATAGTTTCCTGTTTAATTTCTTTTTTCCCCCACCTAAAATAGTTTTGAAGGTGAGATATTCTCTACTGCAAAGACATAAGATGTATTCTTCTAGCATGCATTATGTATCCATTCAGAAGCAAAGTGCACAAGTTAAAATTAAAGGATCAGAGATGACATTTGGGTGCCTATGTTTGCAAGGGATACTGCAAAACCATTTGATCATAACTAAGAAGAATCCTCAGGTTCCTGTTTTAACTTGAAAACTATGTTTGCTTGTACAAAAATAATTTACAGAACTGTAATATTTATATGAAAAGAAATTTTAATGGATGTAATAAAAACTTCTGATTGGAGGAGTGTTTGGAAATATTGACAAAACTTTGACCATTGCCTTAAAAATGCTCTTCCATGATCCCATTCACATTCATAAGCACCTGCCAAGTAACCACATTATTGTCTCTCAAAAGTCAATAAAATCTTGCTTTTAGGTCATGTCTATGAAACCTCAGCCCTAATTAACCTACTGGTGCACAGAATTACCAACAGTAATGATGACTATTATGAGTAATGATGACTGTCATCAATCATGAAGAATAATGATGACTCCACAGCTTCCTTCCAATGCTTCAAACTGCCTGGCTTCAAGTATTATTACTTATTTCAAATACATATTGTAAGCTCCTGAGGGTAAGTATCTTCATTTTTCTGTTCTTTTGTACAAAAGCAACACCACCAGTTCTGGTGCTCCACAGTTAAGGCTCTTGGATTTTCCAGGAATGCAAATAATGCTCATATACACACTTGATAATGTTGTAAATATTCTTTTGTGGTTCAGCTTCTTCCCTGTTATCCATTACATGATACAGCCATGTTCTTTTTAAGCAGGCAACTTAATGCATTTCTATATTAAAGGGTTTAGCATTCTGAGAATGGATAAACAAAACAATTTTAGTACTAAAAATAATGTTACTTAATACTATTTCAGTCACAAAAACATTTCCATAGACTAAGATAGTATCAGAACTGGCAGGATAGAGATACAAAAAGAAAATTAATGGAAGCAGACAAAACTCCTTGCCAAGACAATAAAGGAAGTCTTTCACTATGGGAGTTTCCTAAATTAAAGCCAGCAATTCAAGAGTGAAGAATTTTAAAGTAGAAGTGATTTTAATTCAAGCACACCAGAGTAGGACAGAAAGTTTTAGAAGTATAATAACTAGGTGCAAGAATGAAAATATTTTAGTGTAGAAAGCTAACACATCACAGAAAGTCTTCCTAGCTCTCCATGGCTAAAAGGATGCTGATGATTATGAGAATTACTTGGGACAATCACAGTTGTGCAGAAATTGAAGTTAAAAATCAAAACTCATGTGAAATGTAAAAAACCTCACTGATTTTGCTTTTCTAAATTAACTGCATCATCCAATAGCTTCATGCAATTCCTTGGTATTTACACAAATTCTAAACACTAATATAATATAATTATAAAGCAACAGATAATGTTAGTACCAAATTATTTCACTGTTTTCCACAGTAGAGGTGGACCAATATTCCACTGATTCCAGCTGACACTAACTGCAAAATTTGACAAAGACATAAAAATGCAACCAACTCTGCACCCACCATCACAGGTTTTCCACATCAGCCTTTCTTCCCTGAGACTTCGTAGCTGCTGCTACACAACAAAGAGCACATTTCAAATTATGAACTTCTGTTACATAATTAACCTCGAATTGGGTGTCTCTTGGAAGGGAGGGGTCATGATAATGATTAAAATATTATAAACTGTACTGAATTTCATCTTCAGAGAAAGCCTTTGTCCATGAAACTGGGAATCCAACAGGCTCTGGAGTTGAGCAGTCATTTATTCAGGTATTTCAAGACTTTCTTCCACTGATTAGCTGCCATAACTGTTACTGAAACTTGGTAATCCATTTCAGCAAGGAAATTACACACTCAAATTACTTTTATTTTATTATTGTGCTGTGAAAAACACCACATATATTTCACTATGGAAAACATTAGAATTATTTCTATCAGTAGATTAATATGAAATACTTCCAGTTTCGCTTTTTTTTTTCTTTTTTTTTTTTTTTAATTAATTGAACTTTTTACTTAACTCACAATTTTGGATTCACCTTGAAGACTATAAAAAAAGCCCCAAGACCAAAATCCTTTTCCTCATGAAAATGCTGCCAGGATAATTTTTAAGATGACCTGAATAAATGTTCTGTACTACATTCAAAGGTTTTAAGTTAAATGACTTACACCACATTTTGCTCTTTTAAAAACTCTGAAAAAAGTCTCCTATTTTATGTAATTCTATTTCATTCCCAACAAAGGTACAGGAACATGGAGTACAAATGAAAAATGGGCAGCCATGCAGATGAAGAGCCCAATGATGCCATATCCCAAGGATTTCAGCCAGCCCCAGTCTGCAAAGATGCAGACTCATTTCTCTCATTCCATTTCAAGCTCTACAAAAAAATTCACATCAGTATCCAACTGAAATTTTATTTGAAATTTTGTGGCTTAGAAGCATTTAAAAAAATAATTAAAAAATCAGTTTTTCCCTCTCTCCCTCCCAAGAATTACATAATTTAGTCACATAAAAATTCTAAAACAGTCTCCAGTGCATCTTGCTAAAAGACAAATGTCAATTTGAATGTAATACATCCAAACATCCATTTTGTTGTATTTGGGTTATTTTGGCTAAACTAGATCAGCATTCTCCAAGTATACATCAAACCATTAAAAACAACCGACTCAGCAATTTAAATTCAACACCTGTGATTCTGAAAAATAACACTGCTCTGAATACTGCAATTTAAAGAAATCCTTGTCTGTAATTGTGGAAGCCCATTCATAATATCTACACAGAGAAAGCTTTACCCTCAGAATAGTGTATTTTTATTATGCATTCCAACACTTCTGAATGCCAAACAAACAATTTGCAAGTGTTTTACTGTGGGCTATGCAATGTGGTAGAATATACTCACAAAGGAATGGGAACACAGATGATCACATACAGTTTAAGCATAAAATTTTAGCCATAAAATTTTGGAGAAGATCCCTGAGGGGTAGAAAATGTTACTGTAATCTGCACAATGAGGGTCAGAGGGGAACACAACTGTGTCTAACATGGAGTGGATGCAAGAAAGACTGATGGGAGTGTCAGCCATCAGCTCAGCTGCACAGGGAGGGCACCTGGAGAGGTGGCCTCTGCCTGGGGGCAGCAGCTTGTGTTCCCTGTGCTGGTGTCCAGGACAGGCTGGAACTGCTGCCTGCACTGATCCTGCCTGGCTGCACCCTGAGCCCCCCCAAAAATGCAGCCTGGGGGTCACCACATCCTGCCACCTTGGCAGGCACCCAGAACCAAACGGGGAATCCAAAGCCTGGGAATGCGGCAATGCCACTTGCACAACTCCCAAACTGCCTTCCTCGGTGAGTTAATAAAGGAAAACATGATTAAAATACATCCCCTTCCTCTTGTCCTTTCTTCCCACACAGAGAACAAGACCTCTTCTCTGCAGCACCAAGGAATACTACATTTCCACTTCATCCACAGAAGTGGCCACTTATCAAATAAGCATGGGTCATTCGTACCGTGAAAACATGGAAAAATTCTTTTATCTTCACGTATAAATGCATTTTATTTATATTGTTTCAATTTTAAACAAAGTTCCAACGGTATTACTAATGGTAAACTAAAACCTTTTTCTAACCCAGAAGCAAAAATTTGTTTGTTTTTGTGACATTAACAGTACACACCAAAGTCCACTGTCACTGATGAGTCACATTTTGCTAACAGCTTGTGTCCAATATTTAAAATTTTTAAAAAGCACTGGGACTATTTTTTCTAGAAAAATTCAATTATTACTCCAGGCCACAAATATGCAACCAGTGCTGACTTCCTGTCTATGACTTTAATCCCATCAGCTCTGACTTAGGAGTGCGATCAAATCCTGCCTGATCAAGTTTCACAATAGATCACTCACCAGACTTCAGGGAGAATTCTGAAATTTCACCAGACATCCCAAGAGCTCCTAGCACGCTGTACACAGTGTGATGCTTCTTGTAATTTTAATTGGATCTGTGTAGAAATACCCTAGACTACTTTTTAAATAAGCAAAGGCATTAAGACAAGATGGGTTACATCATGCCAGTTTGCTCCCTTCTTTAAATTTTCTGCTGTTTTACCAAAAATATTTTGAAATCCCTCAAGGCTAATGCATGACACAACCATTCCAGAATCTTACCAGCATCACCCCAAGTTTTACGTTGTGTTACCGCTCAGTTTCTTGGCTTATCTGCTGAACTCAAACAAAACCACGTCCTTCTCATTATTTATACACCTCTAACACTTGGTGACTGCACTGTTTTCAGTAAAACATAAAATATTATTTAGGAAGAACAGGTAATTGTTCCATTTGTGGTCTGCTTTGCCTTAGATAAATAAAATGAAACCTAACATTTCATGAACACAACAGTCCTTCCATTAAGGAACTGTGATGTTGTGTAACTTCTTTTTCCCGCTTCATTGGCAGCAACAGGAATTACACTAACAATGAAATCCCATCATAATGCTACATCAGACATAGATGGTAAAATATCAGACTGGACTGAACTCTTAGAACTCTACTACACTTTCAGATTTACTCCAGATTTTGTCATTGGTAACTTGATTTGAACACTGGCTGTGCAATGACACCAATGGACACACAGATGGAACCCTGTGTCACTGTCAGATGCACAATTCCTGCCCATTCCTGGCCACTGTGAACATTGTCCAGTCTCAAAAGGGGTGGGGGAAATGAGATTTAACAGGCTGCTGGCATTAAACAGGGTATTCTGAGAACAGAAACACCAATAAAACAAGTGCACTCTGCCAAGCACTGCTTCATCAATACAATCATATGGCAGAGGTAAGGTAATTCTTCATTTTGAAGCACAGGTTCATGCCAGATAGAACATGTTCACTCTAGTCTATGACACAATTTGGAAAAATCTCTAGAGAAGCTGAAAAATCCTCCAAAAGGTATAATTTTTTACTAAAAAAAAAAATCAGCTTACTCAAAAGTATAAGTTTTATGTAGACTGAACCTTAAACTGTTAACCTGAATCTTAACTAATCACTGCAAAGCTAGTTTAATAATCTTATGTTCTGAACAGCATGTCAGTTTGTGTTTAGTATGAATTGTTTTATGCCAAAATAAGTCCTTTTGCCAAAGAATTGTATCTAATGGGACATACCAAAGGGGACCATCACTGAACCTGAGGATTAGATTTGGGAAAAACAAAATTCTTTTTCTATTATGCATTAACAGCTGGCTTTTGCAAGTTAATAGTCAGGTTATTTTAATTTTTAATTCAGGTCAGGCACATTAAAAAACTCATCATGCTTCTTCCATCCAGGGACTCACAGCTTCCTGAATGTATTTTTAGAGTTAAATAATCTAGGCTATTAAAAAAAGATTTCAGAGAACTTTCTGTGAGAGAAATGGTGTGAGATCTTACTATCCCTACCAAAAAATACAAGTGTGTAGATGAAATTACTTAAATATATTTTATATTCAATCCAGATTTTTGCTCTGCTTGATGGTGAAATCAAAACTTGTTTAAGCTTATTTCAAAACTCATGATACTACATTAAAAAGTCTCTTTTTACTGTGGGTTTTTTTTTGCCTAATTTAAACTTTACCAAGGTAGGAATCTAAGCAAACTGCTACAACACCCCAAAATACTCCCTGTACCTCTCAAGGTAAAGAGCTATGTGGACTCTCTTGGCTATTCTTATAAGCAAAACTAAAAAACAGAAAATAAAGAGAAAGCAGAATTTTCTCCAAAATATAGAATTTATGCAGTAGTAAGAATAAAATGGGAAGAGGGAAATTTCTATAGCTCATTAGCTCGTTCCTCAAATTAAGTATTTGTGGAAGCAGCAAACGTGAAATAATTCTGCTACTGAAGGACTCAAAACAGAGGGAACAGAGAAAGATAAACTTGGATCTAAAGATGGAACAAAGTCTGTTTGCTGGGATCGAAAAATTTAACATCTCACCATGCTACCTTCCATTAGATAATGAAAATACTCTCTACACTCTTCCCTAAAAGCAGTTGTGGGGCATTATGTACAGCTATAAACTAAACCACACTTAAATTAAACTTTTTTACAGTTCAAATAATTAGAAGAGGAAAAAACCCTGTCACTTGATGCCCCATACATGTTGTTAAGTACTAGTTTAAATAAGAAATGTCAAGAAATCTTCTACACATTTAAGTTTTTCAAAATTGCTCTTGCCTTCAACAAATGATTCTGGTTTCTGTGATTGGTAAAGTTTGACATTTTTATTCTAAAAATAACATGACAGAATCTATTCCTAGTTTTAAAACCCCCAGAGATTGATTAGAATATGTAATTTAAACTAAAAATGACTGACTGATTTCTCAGCTTCTTGTTGCAGAAACCTTGGTTTCCATTCAGCCAAAATAGGGAACTGTCTGCATTTTACCTCTGGCTACTCATAAATGCCTCATAGGCCACCTGAAAGGTGGAGGTTGCATTTTTCCATTTCTGTATTACTAATGTGTAGATAAGCTATCACAGCCACTACTGTTTCTGCAATATCAAAGTTACCAGTTATCAATGACTAAGCACTTATTTCCTAAACTGGATTGTATAATAACATTCACATTAAACAAGTTTATTTAATTTTGCAAGCAAGTCCATATTCTGAACTTACCTCCTCAGGTATGTTCATCCTAAAAAGCAGGACTGGAGCTACCCAGAACTGGTGAAAACACTTCTGGATTTGGACATTGAAATAACTACAATCATACTACAAGAGTTCTGCTTCTGAAATAATTACTGATAAAATTTTCATTATTTATATTTTTGTATTTACTATCGTATTTTGCCACTGTCAGACATTATGTACTTCTCCCCCCAAAAAAAGGAAACCAAAACAAGAAATTGAAAACAAATATAAAGTTGAAACAACCCATTCATAATATACTCCAAAATTAACAACTACACAGACTGAAAACTTAACTTGTACTTTTGGCCAAGTACTTTACTGGCCAACTGCACTACAGTGACCATTGTATTCTATTGGCCAGTGTATGTTTAACATGCCAAATTAAACACAGTAGTACTGCAATAAACAGTTTTTACATAGTAACACCAGAAATTATTCTTTTCTATTATTTTAGTGACTAATATAATTCACTGATAATTCTCTAAGCCATCATATAGTCTGCATTTAGTTCTGGGTGTATGTTTCATAATCATAATGACCCAACATCAATAAATGTCCTTCTGGAGTAATGCCCATATCAGTCTATTTGATGATTTCCATTGACATTAATAAATTTTAGAATTAATTTTCCTACCCATTATGTATCTCCTGTCATCCCTTTCTCCATTTTAACAATGTGTATGATGTAAAAAAACCCCACAAAATAGCAGTGGTTTGCAATAGAAACTTACCCTATAGAAGGCAGTTGTCAGGGGCAGCAATGCTGCAGCAATGCTGTATTCCTCTGAAGATGAACAATCCTGCAAGAGAAAACAAAGAAGAAAATAAGCAAAGCCATTTTGTGCATTGTAGTTTCATTTCTGCCTTATGGAGTCCCTCTGGCATCCTTCTGACACACAACATAATCTTCAATCATTTGATATAATGTAAAAATAACCATATTTATGTGTGTGTATATATATATGATTTCTCCTAGACAGGTATTGCTGTGATTCTTCCCACTTTAGAAATTTATTAGCCAATTTCTCATTCCTATGTCTGAAATACAAATTCACTGACATAGTTTATACATAATAAAGAAAGTTTTCCTCATTTAGGGAACAATAAAAAGGTACCTTGCTTCCATTTGGGTCAAGAGCAAACCTGACTAAAATGGAAGTGATGTGATGACCAAAGAATGCCCTTTCAAAACGTCTCCATGAAGGAAGTGACATTTATGCAATATGAAATAATCACCTCCACAGCCTCTACAAAAGTTTGGCACAAGGTTAACTTTAAATGAAGATGAAAACCCATTTTCTTCAAGTCTCTGAATGCCTCATTCAACAGTCAAGTGTGTCATTCATGTCTCTCTAGGCAGAGAAGGGTATGCCAAAGTAAATCAACTAGTGATTGTGCTGAAGGAAATCGTGATTTTATTACGGAAGTCTCTTAAAAGAAAGCAGAATTGGAATGTAACTTAATATTTAAAAAACAAACTACTTGAGTTTTTATGACCATAGGAAAAAAAATAGAACAAAAAACACCAACAAGAGTTAAAATGATACTTAAAAAAAGTGATCAGGTGTTTTTTTCAGCAGCTCTTTTTGCCACCTCTGAAGAATGCAGTGACTCACATAGTTGTGCTAGACAAAGGTATCACCTTTGTGCCCCTGGATGATCAATGGACAAGAAACATTTCCAGTTGAACAAGTCGTTTTAATACTTTTAACATCATTGTTACAGTGTGCACCCTGCAACTCAAACCACTCCTATTAACTGTAACAACTGATCAAATGTCAAAACTGAAATATCTCAAGTGTTCCTCTACCAGATTTTACATTTATGCTTTCATCTCATATCAGAGTTATCTAAAACAGAGCAACTAGCAAAAACCTGGCACCAGCCAATTGTGACAGCAGAAATATGAAATCTACCTTACAAAAACAATAATGTTAAGGCTCATTAGGATGTTATTTGTACCCATCTCATTCTTTGTTCTTAAATGGCTGCAGAGTGACTGTGGATTGCAGGTTTAAAACAAGAGACCAAAAAAATTCACCACAAGACTATTTTGCTTCTCATCATTTTCAAGTCTATTTCAACCTTTGTGACTTTTCAATAACAAATCCTTCATCTTCCATTACTTTAATCAAACTCACCTAAATGGATTACCAATGTCCATGACAGTTAAATACAGCAGCATTTAGAAAACTGCTTACACATTCCTTCTGGAAAGGGATACAACAAGTTCACAACTGTGAAGGTTTATTTCTGCACAGAGTTACTCAGGGTTCCAATGTGTAACTCTGCACAAATGCAGGAATGTAACTGTGCATGGACAACACAAGTTGGGCAAGTGCTCACACTTCATAACACACTTCCAATCTGGTACAGGAAAACTAACAAAAATGGACACTGAGAAACTCCATAAATGTTTCAATGATGCCCCTTAGTATTGCAACATGTATACAGCAAATCCAAATTGGTTTGTAAGATCTCAGAGCATAAGGCTAAAGGACACAGTCTCAGCTGCTTTCAATTTTCCATTTCTGCATTATTCCCTATTGTTATCCACATCCTTAATCCCCCTTTGGAAGTTAACACATGTATTTTTAGTTTAATATTTGATAAATATTCTTAGAACTTTTCCACTTAACAAGAACACTTCCCACTTAAAATTTGACTTTCCAATCTTTAAAAATGTGCAACAGCTTTCAAAGAAATACATCTCTTATTTCTGTACATGATTATTTATAACCAGGTATAAAATAATCCATCCTCAATTTCAGGTTACCTACTTAATCCCTTAGCTCAAATTATTTGAAAGAGTTTGGGCTTTTATCCAAAATATACATAAAAATATCTTTATAAAAACTGAGCAATGTATCTTCACCTAGAGAGCATTCAATACTCCAAGAGCTAACATATGTCTCAAAGATATATATCATCACCATATAAACAACACATTAGATTATTTTTCCATTCCTTCCTTCAAGTATGAAATTCTCCACATATTCCATGTCAGCAGTACATGGACTTGCAGTATGGAAGTATTATCTCTATATGGTTTTTTTCTTCTCCTGTATATGACAAGGAATGATCTCAGTTAGGAATAAATTGTAACACTGTTGTTTTAAGATGAGTGGAACTAATTAACTGTTTACCTGCTTTGTAGCTCCAAGACAGAATGCCACAATTAAAAGAGATGTTGCACTGAAATCTCAACTTCTCAATTTTACAGACAAACCAAAGTACTGGAAATGTCATATATGTGTTGTAGGCAATTAATTTAGACTCCTGAAACATAGCAATCCAGCTGCCTTATATATAATGTCTTTACCAAATGTGAAAAATATCTCTTACTGCTTCTACAGAAGTAGACAAGAATCAAATACCATAAAATAATCAAAGCTTTTCCACCTAATTTGCACAAAATGAAATTGAAACACATCTGGGGAACAAAAATTATTTTCAGCAAATTAATCACCAAAAAAACAACTACCTTTGACAGTGAAATACAGACTTCCACCATGACATATGCAGAGTACTGCTTTGAATCCATGCCTAATTGAGTGAAAACCTGGCAGATGGCTCTGGCCATACTGATCCTATATCCAGACAGTTGCTGAACTCTGTAGCAGATTGGAAGTGTTACAGGAATTCATGTACACTTAAAATAGCTTTGCTACACTGAATTGACAAGTGAATAATAGAAGAAGAATGTTTTTCCTTACATCACTTACTTTGACAATGCATGTGAATTACTCTCATACTGCAGTCAGTTTAAATATGCAGGAAAACCTTGGTGGTTTGATATTGATCTGATAAAATTATCAGATTGCAGAGCTGAGAGCTTGGAAGTTACAGATTTTGCCTGCTTGGCTGGACACATGGGGCTGATGTGGGGGAGCACTGATGGTTTTTGGAATCTGGTAGGTGGCTTAAGCTTCTGGTGCTGGAGGAGAGAGCCAGCTCTGCTCCTCACTCTTCACTTCAGAGCAGGTACTGCCCGGAATTCTTGCTTGGAAAACAAGGTATTGTACATCACCAGGAAGCTGAGATGCCCTCTGCAGTGTGCTCCTAGTGATGAACAGCTGGGACAAAGGAAAAGATCTTCCTTGATCTGCTCCTGAATGCAGGTGCAAGAAGGTTTTTAAGCCCTCTCTGATATCCCACAAGAGCAAGCCCAAGCCAGTGAAGTGACAGTGCACAAAAATTACCTCTTCTCCTGCATTAAACAACAACTTACACTTAGGGATTTCTGCTTTCTCTTAGTCACATGATATAAATCTAGAAGACTTGTATGGAACATCTAGATAACATTGAGGAGGAACTGAAATTCCATTGAGGTGGAATTTTCTTTTTAAATTCATCTTGATAGCCTCTCTCATTAACTGCTACCTGATACAGTTATCTTCCTGCATTAAAACCCATTCTGCTTTAGGCACTAAGCTTTTCAAACACACACCACGTTTTTAATAATCTGCAGAAATCCGAGCATGCCAAAAACTTTGGGATCCAATTTTGCCTTACATTCAGGAACACCATAAATACATGGAATTCCCCACAGGCCTGACTATCACATGAAATCACTGTAGCATGCAGTGAATGCATCCAATCTAAAAAGCTGAACATGGCAGCACTTGATCCATACCTTTTTGGCAGCACAGTAGGATGTGTGCATGCTCTGTTAAAAATGCTGCTCATCACTGCACTGTCCCTCTTGAGAATAACTGAAGTCAATTTTCAGGCATACAAAGAGCATTCATCACCCTGCAGGACTAAGCTCAAAATGAATCCAGGAAAGAAAAAAGCCAGAAACTTTGGGGTCAGATGTGTTTTTAAAGCACCAACCCAAGCACTGTGAAATCAGCATGTGTAACTATGTGCAGAACATTGGCTACAAATGACAGGTGAAACATGAGTTACAAATTCAACAGATGACTTCACTGGTGTCAGGATTTAATCCTAATTCTTACAGACCTATTATGTGGGCAGGGTTTTACTGAATCACAGAATTTTTACTATTTTGGAAATATTTTCCAAATTTTGGAAATATGAACTGTCAATCCTAATGCATAACCTACTACTTTTGTCTAAAGCAGTAAGAGAATTCAACAGTCCAGCTTAGAAAAAATGCTTTGTTTGCTAAAAGGAATAGAGATTCATCAGGTAGAACTGCAATATAATTCATAACTATATTTTAATATTAATGAGGCTATTTTTCATTTTCATTAGATAGGCTGCATAAATTTTATTCATTCATATACAAATACAATATTAATGCAAATGACAGTTTGGATCAAAAACTTATTCTATGTAAATTGATGTTACCATCAATGTCCTTTATAGTCAATCTTTGCAGAATCAAAAATGCAAGTAAATAAACTGACAATTTAACAATATCTGATTATAGCTAATGCAATTATATGCTGTCTTGAAAAAACACAGTCCTACTTGGAATTTCCACAATAACTTCTAAAAGTATTTAACTTACAAGTTTTAACTTCACAGATGAAGTCATAGTTAAAATTAGAGTTTGTTGGAATAAATGCCAATATGACAATAATCACTTATATTACCTTTACTAGCATCACATAATTAACTTCATAAGAAAGTTTTAAATTTTCTTATTGGAATCATAAGCAAAATTGCTTTATTCAGTGAAAACTAATGTGCATTTACTTTCTTGCTAATATTCACATGGAGCTTTGCCTAGTGAAGTTACCATCAACTCCAGCTGCTGCTCTGCTTTATAGTGGAATCAAACTTTTCCTTTTTTTTTTGTTGAGAAAGGTGAAATCAAACCTTACTGAAGCAGCTACAATTTTATCAAGTGGAACTCNAAAATAGCCCTAATGTGTTTTATGTGTGGCTCATTAACACAAGCTTTTAATTTTATTTCTGTTCTGCCTCAACACTGCTGCAGAGATGCACAGTTAATAAAACCAAGACAACTCCTATTGTCTGTGGTTTCCAGGTTTAGCATTGATCAGATCTCTGGGCTTTTAATGAGCAGCTTCTTATAATACTACCTGGTCTGACAGCAATAACTGAACACAAAGTCCAGATCACAGACTTGACCTGTGTGCTGAATTCTGCCACATGTCACAGTTCCTTCACCCTCTGTGGCCAACACAGAGTGATGCCAGTGCAGAAGACAAAGGAACAGCACCCAACCCAGGAGGATCCTCACTGATTTGACTTTGTGGTCTTTCTGCCTGACCAGGAGCCTTTGCAATGACCATTTAATTAAGGAACCTATCCTGTCAGCAACAAGATGAGACACATTGTAGAGCTGCCATTCCAGCCAGGAGATCCTGTTTTATTTTAGAGGTATTTTACTTCCTGAGGAACTTCATGTTTGTCTTCACCTGGCCCTGAATTCTTCTAAGTTTGCCTGCCCTTGATGCACAGTGGTATAAGGAACAGAATTCAATCAAGGCAGTTTACATACAATTACACAAGCACGTAGTATTCAGTGATTCTTAAATTTCCTTTTGCTTTACTCCACACATTCAGAAGCTACCAAATGCAACAGATTTTCTCTGTGCAGCCCCAACCTACTCCTGGATCTGACAGCAAGTGAAAACAAGAAACAACATTTCACTCAAGGAAGAGCTGTCAAGCCCCCCCCACCCCCACGCTTTCTCAATAAATACATTTCCGTCTAGGCTTGAGGTTAGTCATTTCCTCCTCCTCGTTACAAATTACGTTTAGGAGATCAGGAACCTCAATTTTTATGTGCATAAATTACACATTTGTCACTGTATTTTTCCTGGACCCCAAAAGCCTAGAAACGTTGAACTTTTTTTGCCAGNGCATGTTTCTGAATACTGTCATGAGGCCCATGGCAATAAAGTTCAACATACTCAGGCTGTAATCTTCTCCCAAGGAAATGGTTGGGATGCCAAGATGCCTTTTGACTTTTATTTCACAGCAGGGCTTCATTCACAGTGACTCTGTCCAAACCT
>VZTT01064989.1:32230-53358 GCA_013400855.1 Buphagus erythrorhynchus | reverse complement strand
AGCTGTGATACAAGGTCCTGCACAGCAATTTGTAAAAAGTTTTGACAAACAACACTCCAATGATAGAATACATTGCAATTCATGACAAAAAAGTGATCAATATCCATTAACTGCTCAGTTGGAGGGGGTGATTAATTCATAATACATCTAGGAACTGCAGAGTACTCCTAGAGCCCTGGCAGACCAAAACACTCCTGCAGCCACTGCAAAACATTAACATAGGATACTCTGTAAACTGCTGTACAGACATCCTGTTTAATTGAGTTAAGGAACAACAGAGAAATGCTTAAGACATTAAAAGAACTATTAAAATAGATGCCATATTGCAGTGCAGTCCAGTTACATATTAACAAATCAGTTCACAGGTACACAGGGCATCTCCTTACTCCCAGCAGCATCTCCCCTCCCAAATTTTAAAGCAAAGTCATAAAGTCATTCACCTTGCTAAACTTAATTTTACTGCTCTTTTCTAAGTTTCATGCGGTTTTCCAATTTCACATACTTTTATTAAAAATGCATCACATCATCAGTGCACATTCTGTACCATTTTTACAACTTAACAGGAATGAACTCCTAAAAAATAGGTCAGATTTATATGGGTATGTGAAGTGATTCACTGAAAAATCAATTTTTCACTTTAGAAGGATAACATTTGGATAGAAGTGGAATTTTACATCCATATTCTATCATGTAATGAGCTGATGCTCAGTTCAAATCAGTTACCAAAAGATTTTGGGTCTAGTTCACTATGGAGAAACTGAACAGTGTCTGATGAAATGCAACTTGGAAGTAGGGCTCACTGAAAATTTTCCACTGAACAGCACATGATAGCAAAATAATTTTTTATTTATGCTAAGAATCCTCAATGACATCATCTTCGGAAAGAGAACTTCTAATCCCCAAGGTTTTCCCCTTGGGAGATTCCATCTGTTGCCAACTGATTTTCTGGGGAAACAGAAACAAAACCTCCAATAACAATTCAAAGAAGGCAGGGAACAGGTTTGGGGGAGCTATGGGCTGGACAGTAGGGAGCAAGTCCTCATAGAGAGCATTTGCAGACACAGGAAGAACACAAAAGTGATTTAAAACACAAAAAAAACAGCTGATCAAAGAAAACTGGGTCATATTCTTCAATGAAATACTGAGCTCTGTATCTGAGGAAAGAGCAGCCTGTCTTTTGCAGGCTTCTTTGGTACCCTTGGGGACAAGCTGGGAGAGAAAGTCAGGATGGAAGAGTGGAAAACTGACTGCACTGTCAGGCTCAAGGTTTAACAGGCTGGTGGTTCTGAATCCTGTTTTCAGGGCCTGATACTGTGGGGAATGTTTTCACTAACATGGAAAATGGCATGAAATGCATCTTCATCACATTTCTGACTGACATCCAATTTGGGAGAGTGGTAAATATGCTGGAGGGCAGGACTGCTGCTGACTGGCATCACAGCCTGGCAGATACAAACTGAAAGAGCCTCCTGAGCCTCCCAAAGACAAAGTTCTGTACAAGGGCCAGGGTAACTCCATGTGGAAACAAGAACTACATACAGACAGCACTGGGAGCCACGTGCTGTGCTGGACACATCAAACCAAGTCAAAAATCCTAAAACATTAGTCTCACAAAGAGTTCCAGCAAGGGCAAAAGAACAACACAATTAGAAAGTTTATGGATCTTAACCAAGAGATTGAAGCTATCAGGAGAGCACACAACTGAAAGAATCCTGAAAAGCCTAAATAAATATATAAAGAGAAAACAGTGTGCTCAACCAGCACAGACAGAAATTATTGGCAAGAAAGCTGATGCCAATTTGATATATCTATATAAATGTCCAATGCATCCACAGGGTTCTGGCAGGTGCTCCTGGGAACCCAAGGCCACGTTTGCCTGGCTGTAGCACTGCCTCTGGCAGAGGCATTTTCCACCAACTGCCCAAAATGGGGTCTCTTTTCAAGATGTATTTGACATCTTGCTGCAGGACAGCTTTGGGCTTTTTAAGCCAACCCTGACAGTGCTGAAAAGCTTTCCTACACTTCTGGCAGGGGCACCAGATAGTCTGTGTACAGCTGCACTGAAGGACACCACGAACGACACCGACCAGCTGCTCCTGCAAGAAGCTTTCCTGGATCAGCTTTGCTGCTGCAGCTCCATTCCTGGATCCATGAAACACTGTCAGCTGCTGGAAGAGGATACTTCTGGGATGACCTGCACCGGCTGCAGAATTTCAAGGATGACAAGGGGCATTTTGTGGGTTTTTCTGAGGTAATTCTCCTGAATCCATCCAGCAAGGGCTTTTCCATGCTCAGGCACTGATGATGCTCTGTGTTAGCTGTGCTGGTGAACTCGACAGAACCTAAAATCCCTCGCTGCCAACCCTGCTGCCAGAGCTCTCTGCTCCTTAATAGGCTGGAATGTAAATCTCCTGTTATGTTTCAAAGAGTAGTGCAGTTTTAACAACATTAATGGAAGTTGTTGTAGAAGTTGCTTAAGCCAAAAATCAACCTTGTAACAACAACCAGAATTAGGCACACTGCACATCATGAAAAAATCGTGTTACTAGAGCCGTGAACAGAAATATCCCATTTTTTCTAGAGAAAAAAAAATTCCAGCAATAAAGTCATTTCAAGGACAAACAGTTCATAGAAAAGAATACTTAAAGCAAATTTGGGAAACTGAAAGACATATGTTGTGCATGATTAAGTAGCATGTTGTAGAGCAGTGTCCACCTTGATTAACACATCAAATCTGTGTGATCAAGGAAGAATGTTGCTACAAAGCCTGAAAACCCAAGAGATTCAGAGATTTCAAGCCTGCTTGATTTAGTAAAGTGCTCCCTCCAAGATAACATCCATCAATGAAATATATATTCTAACACAAATATTTAAACTATGAAAAAGGAAAACATAGAAAATACAGTATTTTTATTTAACTTAATGTTAAGTATTTTAAACTTTGATTGTACTTTTCAGTGCATGGACAGCAGCCACTTCTTTCATACAGAAACAGATTTTATTTGAAATCTTACACTTTTTGGTGGTCCAAAAATAAAAGTATGATAAATGCACAGGAGATGTGGGAACTGTTCCTTATGAAAAAATTAATTATATTAATTTTGGTTATTAACAAAATGTTTGCTTTTCTAAAAATCCAAGTGAAAACAAGCATGAAGCATTTTTTGTAAGAGATAAAGACAATGAAAGAAAAAGTAAACCAATTTTGAACTGGCAATTGTAGAACTGCCCTCAGAATCCTTCAGTCTTAAAGCTTGCTGAATTAGTAATTTTCTCTGGGATTTTTAAATGGCTTCAGGAAATAAGGTTAGAATTCCATGAAGTAACTCCTCCAACTTTGGTTACAGAAGTCAAAAAGTAAACTCCCAGAACATACTAGCTGGTCATCTAGCTAAAGAGGCATGTTTGGATGTCCTGAAAAAAATTCCTGTTCTCTGTAAAAAGTGTTTGGCGGGGCAAACACAACCAGAGGAATAAAGACATCCTTGAGCTCACTGTAGACCAAAGAATCAGAAGTGTACTAGCACTGCCTTCCAGCAAATTTCTTTCTTTGGTACAAATTCTAGGAAATCTTGGTATGATCCTTTTCTGTTCCACAGCCTTCTAAATCACTGCTAGTAGCAGCATCCAGCTAACTAGCCACAGAGAAAGCCTTCTTTGCCAGATTTGGGATTGCCAGTTAATCCAATTTAAAACCCTGACAAATCTTCTCCTAGGCTATCTGATCTTCCTTCCAGAAAATTCTAGTTCCAAACACCAAACACCTGTTTTGTTCTTATTTCATTGACATTTTAAGAAAAAATGCAGAGAGGGTAATTCTGCTATGTAATCACAGCAAATGGCAATGAGAATTTTAATAAAATTTCTGTACCTTGGGGTACAGTGAAATATTAGTGAAGTTCTAAGTCCCAACTATAGTCATACTGTTTGAAATTCTTTCCTCACAATTCATGTTTGGAGCTTTCAGCAGGATGAGCCAGATTGCAATGGCTGGATAAAAAAGAACGAGCAGTGAAAACAAAAACTGAGAAGTTCAAGCATTAGCAATGGCTTTGGCATCCTAAAACCAGCATGACTCCAACTCCAAAGAACACACTAGCAAATCACCAAATGAGTGCAGAACACAATTCTGAAGATCAACAGATAATTAATCCCTCGCATGGCATTATTTAGTGCAGATACTGAATGAAACACACTGTATCAGCAAGAACTATCAGCCACGTACAATAAATGTGATGACTCAAATGATAATTATTTCTTACCTGTCTCTCTTCCTAACAATAAATACAAGCAGATATCCTGATGTATTTGACCATCTTCTCATTCCTTTTATCTTATCTGCAGTTCTAAGTAGCAAAGAAATCCTCAAGCTTTCAGGCAGACCTTCACTATCACAGCTGACATGCATCCCACAGTACCCCTTACCTTCTCTTTCAGTACCATGCTAGTGTTAATGGCCACATTTTGTCCAAGTTCCTTATGCTGCTAAAATTTTAGATCTAGTTCTTTACTGTTTTGCAAGGACATTTAGGAGTGTACCTTTTGGTTCATTCCTGTGAGACATCCTGCTAGTCAAAAACTTCCTAAAAAATTTCAAATCCTCTTACTTACCATCCTTCTCCTTCTTGGAATCTTCTCCTATGCACAGAAACTAAACCAATGAAGATCTTCATTTTCTAAATTAATACACAGGGTGAGAGCTGTGCACAAGAATGATGATGCTGTGTCATCTGCTGGAGCCCATTTGTGCAACAAGATGACTGGGATGATGCAGTCAAAATTTACCACTGCTTTAACAATAGAGGTGCTACATACCTGATTTTGATGAAAAGCTCTACAAAATACCTTATCATTAAATTGGTTGGAATAATTAATCATGGTTTGCTGGACTGATTTTAAATTCATCAGTTCCAACGCCTACTGTTTTCATATGCAGGTTGTATCTTGAATTTGGAAATTAGAATATTACAGAGTGTTATAATGTAGACAAGGAAAAATATGAAGTTTCTAAAGAAGAAGTGATGAAAATCATGGCACCCTCACAACCAAGTTGATTTTAAGTGTATTGTTATTACTACAGTTAGAGTAAGATCTAGAAAGGTATTTCATTCCATATACCTGGAAGAGATAGAGTATTACATGCCAATTGTATGGAATTTACTTATGTATAACAAAGGATCTGTATTCTCTAAAGTGATGTTTAATCAATTAAAATTCCAAGTAAAGGTTTTACAAGGTGCTCAACTGACTAAAGGACTTAATCAAAAGAAGCTGCTCTTGTCCTCAAAAGTCAAATAATCTGTATAGAAAATCAAATCAATTTGTTCATTTACAAACATTGTGGGACTTTAGACTGTTAAACATTCACTTTCAATTCCAATTCTTAGCTCTCAAGTGGAGTTTTGGACTTCAGAGTTCAAGAATTAGGGGAGAGGTGAAGAAAGGGGGTGTAGGATTTGTTTATTTATCTATAGAAATAAGGTAAAGTGATTTTTAAATACTTTGTTGGATCACTAGACACCAAAGCCTGCCCCTGTGACTGAATACAGGGAGGGAATTACTAAAAATAATCCTCATTAAAGCATGTTTACATGGCATTTTCCATGCATCCTAAAAGTCAATTAATTTAAGTCATAATTCTGGGCTGTAATATTGAAAAAGAATGTCAACAGCTGCAAGAATTTTTTACAACATATGCAGATTGTCAAAAGTTCTTTTGTTTACACCTTATTTTGTGTTTGTTTTCTATAATGGCACATAATTCCAATGTAACAGCAGAGATAAATCTTTTACTGTAAAGAAATCGATCCTCGTGCTTTTTTCTGTAGAAATCATTCTAAAATGTCACACAGTTCACTACTGTTTGTTCCTCATACCCATGCATTTGTCAAAATTTACACAAAATACTGACAAAACCCAGAACTGGCCTGTGTTTTATGGTATTTCTCTCAGCACCACATTTCAGCTCTTGAAAGAAAGCTGCCAAGATCTCAATTGTTTAAACCAAAGGTTATGCAAACATGACAGCAACCACATGATTAGAAGACTTTGGATATTCCATCTTCTTTCTGCTTCAGAAATGACCATATGCAAAAAATAATGAAGCTCTTACAGACACCCATTAGTCATTTTTATGCAAATTCTTGTAAAATCAAACACTTAGAAAGAGAAGCTTCATAAAATTCCTTATAGAAACAACAAACCAGTTTCTCTCTGCTGTGTTTCTCCTGGTGGCCAAGGCAGCACACCTTGCAGAGATGTTTCACTGCAGCTTCTCTGCCTGGGCACACCAGCTACTTAAAGGGTGAAGTGCAGGGGAAGGAAGATCAGAGACCATGTTACACAGGAATTCCTTTTCCAAAAAATACGTGTGGCCACAGTGGTACAGTCACTGCATGGGTACAGCAAATCAATACCATGCAATATTCTGCCACTTATCGTACACACTAAATGGCACTCAGAGTGCATGAAGTGCATAATTAACAGTGTTATACACATATCTATAGGGAATGATGGACCTTTACTGTAATACACTCTATAAACATACCTAACAGCTTAGATAAAACCAAAATTCCATGTGTTACTTCCTTATTTTTATAGATACAAAACCTGTAAAAACAGAAGTCACTGATTACACATAGCTTGTTAGCAAAGTGCCTATTCTTTCCAACATGAAAGACTTGCTGTTGGTTTGTTTTTTACTACCTTTCATCAGTTCACCTCTTTCTCAGTCAGGCTGGAGAGCAACTGCACAGCAGTACAACACAATTCCTAACCCAGCCTTGTTTTATTTACAGCAGTGAGCAGCGTACAAACACGTCTGCTTTTCATCACGACCAAAAACATTCAGAACACGGAGTCATTAGGAACACTTGGCAACCACAAGGCCACAATTAATAGTAATGATCACTTCAGAGCACTCAGAGCTTACCATGTCAACACTCCAAGGAGCTCCATGGTTTCAGTGGATATCTGTATGTGAGCAAGCACAGGGGAGCACATCCTGCACCAGCAGCAAATGTGAAAGGGTTGAACAGAAGGCCAGCAACAAGGAGACATCCATGGAGAGTAAAGCCTGAGTAAAGTCTGAGTAAAGCCTGCTCCAGCTGCCCAACAGCACACAGACCCATCTGGGATGGATGGGTTTGTACCACCCTCCTCACCCGTGCCAGGGAGCTGCTCAGGGAAATTCCCCTGTGAGCCCCAAAGCTGTGACCAGCCCAAGGAGCTGCTGGGGCCACTGCTCACGTGCAGCTCTGCTTATTCTTGGGTTAAAACCAACACCCTGCTATCATTTGATATTTTTATATAATTTTAAGCAAAGACCCTTGTAACAAGTCTGGACCTGTGCACATGTGTACACATTGAGGGGAGGAGGAAGTGTGTGAACACCACATGTTTTGGTCAGAAGCCAGGAGGGAAGTTGAAGGCAGATGCAGGAATGGAGAGCACGCCATGGGACTCTCATTTCTGTTAATCCCTCTCTTTTCCTTTCCTTTAGTAACAGTCTTGTGCAAAAGTTCTGCAGGGCAGGTCCATGCAGAAGTCAAGATTAACAGATGCAGGGTCTCAGAAGTCTGCAGGAAAACAGCAATTTAGGAATTTCCCTGCCACACACGAGCTCATTCCTGAACAGCATTGCTGGCACAGCCCCAGTGTGAAAAGCAGCCATGGTTTTCTGCTGCCTGGTCATCATAAACCCATCCTTGCTAAAACCACAGAGGCAGTTTAACACAGCTGGAGACAGCTCCCCTAGGGTGTGGGTACACATGCACAATCAGCCACACACCTCGCTGGGGACACCACTCCACACAATAATGTCCCCAGGGATGCTACAAGGAATTACCTGGACACTGTCACCTACACAGGGAGAGTCCTGGCCCAAGGAATGGTTACTGCTGTGCCACAGGGGTCACCCCCAGAGACACCTGCAGAGTAGGGAATGCTGACTGAACCCCTCCAGCAGGGGTAGGGAAGCTGGCAGTGCCATGACAGCAGCACACACACCCCTAATCCATGGTACAGACACACACAGGCAGCCCTGCAAAGAAAGCAGCTCTGTTTTTTTGGGTTTCACACAGAGACTCCTGACTGGAATCTCCTAGGACTCTGTGGGCATCCTCTGAGATGGGATGAGTATAACAAACAGCATGTTCCTCAGAGTGAAGAAATGAAAAATGAAAACTGACCAACAATACAATCTTTTACAGTGTGTTTCCATTGTTTTTCTAGAGAAAATATGTGAGCACTATCAGTTCAATATCAGTGCAATGGTACTATGGTACTGTGCAATCTCTTGGGATAAAGACATTATCAGAAAGATTCAGGAATAGTAACTTCTTTTATTAAGTCCAGAATTTTATAGGTGGACCCCTAAAACATCAACAGGGTGATAAAGCTCTTATTTCTACTTTTTGGGAATCACGTATCAGAGAAACCATATGATATGACCAAAAAAACCCCTACCAAAATCATGTTCAGCACAATACAGAATTAAATCTGGAAGCTTGAAGCCCAAGCCTTTAACACTGGAATCTCTTTTTTTTTCCCATTCAAATAATACCATTCTAGGTCTAAGGTGATGAGAAAGTTCAAATTGGTAATAACTGATGAATTAATAGAATTAAGTGTGGGCCTGTTAAACTCCTGTGATTTCTCTTCATGTCCGATTTTGTATGCTCTAAAATATATTTAAGTATTTTTAAATAGTGCTGTTTTTCAAACATGAATTCTGAGACTCTGCTTCCAGGAATGCAAGTCAAACTGAGTAACAAAAGACAGGTCATGAAATAAAAGTCCAAAAGGAGAGAAATCTACTGTAACCCTCCAAAATAAAGATGTTTAGCAACATAGTTGTCAACATAAAATATGAGAAATGCTAGCTCATGTAACCTTCATATTGCCAAGAATTTGAATCATATGACACACACACCAAGCTGATTTTCTCTCAGGAATAATAAAATCTTTCTTGTTATTGGACAGTATTCACAGACCTCTGAATTCTGAGAGGTTTTAAACTGATAGATTTAAAAACTTTATCTGGACGCAGAATATAATACAAAAATTACTTTCCTAAGAAAAATAAATATTATTTATAGGATGCCACTGTTTTTAATTTTGCTTATCAAAATTTCTTTTACAACAGACTGCATACTACATGCTACAAAGAGGTCCTTATTACACTAAAGTGATACAGAAGAATCACAAGCAAAGTTCTAGAGGTAAAATAAATCAGTCTTATCTTCCATCTGCTTTTGGCCAATGTTGGAGAACAGATGATGGCTCAGTTGTACCTTTGTTGTAACCTACTACAGGTTACATTTTACATTTTGTCCTGGTTGCTACTAAGTTGTGTTCCATACTGTATACTAAAGTATACTTCTAGAATATCCAGTACAATCTATCTGAAAGACAAACATCTGGTTACTGCCACTATGGAGAGCCACAGTGATCTATCAGAAACTACCTAAAGCACTAAAACAATGACTAATTACTCTGCTATTAAAGATATTCTCTCAGTTACAGTGGTACAACGTGTATTGACACAGATGTGACTAAGCCAGCATTGATGACTGTGTAATTGTCAGATTAAATCACATCACAAGAAGACCTCACTCCTTCCCCACAGCTTAAGACCAGAATTTTGAGAGTATTTATGTATTTATCAGTTTTATGCACATTTTTCCCGCTCTAACCACATTTAGATTAAGAATCCAGATGTCTGGGGCAGATGTGTTTTCCAATTTGACTCACATTTGCCAAACAAAAGCATTAATATGCAGTTAGGTAATATTACTGACCAACATCTTAGACAGGCAGTGTTGTACCACAACATCCTGGAGCTCTTCCTTTGAAATGAGAAGTTTTATCTGTTCCAACTACCCAACAAAGGTGTCTCACAGTCCTGAATTATCTTAAGAGAATCTTTCCCCAGAAATACATTTTCTTAGGAAGACTTACTGTTAAATATTTTATGCAAATTGCTTTGAATGTCTTTTTAATATGAAAATTGTTTCAGGTTTTTAAAAACCATCCCCAAAGTGTATTCAGACCTCTTCTTGCTTTTACTACCACTTTATCAAATTAAGTGCAACCACATTTCAAAATACAGTGTTCACTTGTTGCTGCCAGAGGAAAGTTAGAGAGACAACTGAAATTCTGGACAAGTTATGACTGCAATAAATGAATGGAGAAGTAAGCAAATTGAGCCTTGAGATGGTTTCTGCCACAATTTCTGAACAAATATTAAAATACAAAGTGTTGTTGAAAACATAATTACATACAAGCGTTTCCCTGGTAAAAAAAAAAAGGCTTTTTAGTTCCAAAAAATTTAAGCATTTTTTTTTGAAATGTCAGCAAATATTATAGAAAATTAAAACAGAAAGAAAAATGTTTGAAATAGCAATTTATGTGGAACTGCAAATTTTTCTGAGGTAACCACAGCAGAGGAAAGCAAGTACGGCTGAAATAGTGTTTAGAGCTCTAATTTCACATTTTTATCTGCAGTGGTATCTGTTTGAATGAACTGAATTGTCAATCAATATATTAAGCTTTCACAAGACTGCAGGTGTTTTTTAACAGTAGTTTAGTCACATAACATATGGAACAGAACATAATGCTCCTGCTCCTCTATCAAAGGTATTAAAACACTGTGGTGAGACAGGATGATTAAAATGTTTGCCACAGTACACGATTTGTCAGGGGAAAAAGTCTTACTCAGGGCATGACAATAAAGTTTTCAGCAAGTGGTCAGTGACAACTCCTAGCAGAGGTAAAAGCAAGTAGCTGGGGATTTAATTGTCCTCATCAGAAGAGATGTGCTTTAATCAATGACCATTACAATCTCCACGTAATTTTGATCTTCCTACTACTAAAATCGATCAGAAATACTTCTCTCATTTCTGTTTCAGCAGCAGTAACTGTCAATACTTCTCAGACACAGAAGAGCATGTTTTTAACACTTGAGTCCTGACTTGCTGCATCATACCTTACCTTAACTGCATTTGTAAGGCTTCCTACACTCCATCATAGGTGCTAAAGAAGGCAGATTAATATCAAACTGTAATGTATTATTCCACAAATCATAAGCCTATTAAAATTTGCAGGTTCTACCTGTTATCAGTGGAAAGAACAACAGTTTAAAACAATGCCCCTCTTGGACTGAGAGAACTCAAGCTGACAACCACCGGAGATGTGGCAAGTCCAAGTTTTGCCATCTCTAGAGAAATTGGTAAAATACCACCCTCACTTCCTTCCAGGTGCAAAATGCCTAGATCAGATCCTTGGGGAAATATAGCCTGTGGAATTGTTCACTAAAATCAAACAGTTATTCACTTGAAGCAATAGTAGGAGTATTTTATTCCCCTTCCTTAATCTCTTCTCAAGCCCTGTGCTAGCAGACAGATATGAGAGCAGCAATAATATACATGGTGGGATTATCACAAACATTTTGTTAACATACTGCTCTTCATGCACAAAATGAGCATACAGAAGCTCTGAAAATGCACCTGATCTTTATTTTTGTGGACTCCAGTAAAAAAAGAGAATAGATTCTATTAAATGAAAAAATTTGACACTAGACAATCAGAAAAATCTTGACTAGCAATGGAGGGCTCTGCATTAGATTTGCAGAGTGCAATCTTCCTGACTTCCTAACACCTGGCACTTCACAGTAAAACAAAGAATTCAGTCCAAAAGACTTCCCAGTAATGGCCAACCTGCATCTCTTGAAATTCTTCATTTCTTGTGTCTTTTAACAGACATTGCTTAAATTACTTGGTCTTACGACCTGCAGCTAACAGAATTCATGTGTCTATGGCAAAATGTTGACCTGCTGAGCTTACAACAATTCACCTTTTTATAAGCAGAGGTTTGGTGGCTGGAGAGCATCAGATTTCCCATCTGGATGAGCAGGTGAGACTGGTGTGTCCCAAACCATGGCACTGGAGCTTGCTGCACCCATGTCCCCACTCAACCCATGTGTCCTGCAGGGAGCCAGGGCTCTGCCCACCCTGTCCCCTCTGCCAGGGCATCCCCTTCCCTTCCTCTTGCTAGCATTGAAACACATAATCACAGAATGATTATATGCATGTGCTTTCATTGAAGAGCTCTGGGAATCAGGGGAGCAGACCCAAATCTGACTCTGACATGGACCCAAGATGAACATGTTTTTATACCCTTCTCGTTATATAACTATATATTAATTATTAAACCCATATTGTTCTATTGTTTACATTGTTCTATTGTATTGTATACATTGATTAGGCCCCCCAAATATCCTTTCTCATGATTCTTGTTACGATTACATCGTTTCTCATGATTCTTATTACGAATAAACAATAATTATATTCAATTACCAAGCAATCATTACATTTAACAATCATATCATTTATCATATGATGATTACACAGGTGTAGCTTCACATGACCTAGAAAAGACAAAGCTCAATATTCATTCCCAGGGCCTAGTTCCCTTTCCCAGGTACCAGACCCAACCCTTCTTTCCACCCCCTGAATCAATCGTATGCAATTCCCATGATTTTAGAAACATTTTAACCCTATGCTGTCACTCTCAGCTCTTGGATCACCCTCTCTGTGCCTCCAGCCACAGCAGCATTTCAGTTTGCATCCTGCAGAAGCCAATGGGAACGTGCAATAACATTAACAGAAAAATCTGGTGCTGAGACCAAGGCAGTTTCTACAACTCCAGTAGTTCAGTGAGGTCTGAAAGCCCTAGTGCAACCTGATTCTCCCCAAAAACCCCATCAATAATTAATGTGGTATTTCCCTAAAGCTTCACTACATCTCCAGTTAAGACCACATTTCTTATATTAGATTTTTGTGTCTTTTAACAGACACTGCTTAAATTACTTGGTCTTATGACCTGCAGCTAACAGAATTCATGTGTCTACAGCAAAATGCTGACTTGCTGAGTCCCACTGCAGCAAGGGCAAACTTATTTAAGTTCTTGATAATGTGCTTTTTTCTTGAATCGATACAGGGAAGCTCCAAAATGTCACAATTTACACATTGTTTCAAATAACACACTTGAGCAAAGCACACAGACAAACTATAAATCACATTTTTATCTTAATAAATAACTTCATATGTCATAAAAGTAGATGTTAAAAATACTTGCCTCTAACTCACTGCCCAGTGTCAGGAGTTCAGATGTTTTTATGTTGGCCAAGCTTACTCCTGAGAAATGAAAACTTTCATTTCATATTTTCAAAGATATGAAAATACTATTGGGGGGAGGAGAAGGCATAAAAGGTGAAGACCTGTGCCAAAAAGCAGATTCTATGTGCTGTGTAATTTTAGCCAGTCAACTTCAGTTTTCATCTGCTGACCACAGGTAGTTTTGCTTTTAAGACACTGCTCAAAGATGAACTTCATTCAGAACAAATGTTAATGTGAACACATGTTAGTGTGAACAAATAAAAAATGCAACAGACAACAAAACTTGTATTTGATGGTGACCTGAGGTAGCATTTGCTCAGTCAATGTTAATTTATTTCTACACTTCAGTGAAAGTGGCATTTAGAACTCACCTTCTAAAAAATGTGGGTCAACCTTTTTTAAATTACTGCAGAACAATTTCAGTGGGTTTTAGGTTAGAGGAAAGTGGGATTAAAATACTAAGGCCTCCATCAAGTCCCTAATTTGATACAATAACTTAGACAGGGCCAACAAAAGAAAAATTATAACCAAATGTGATCACATTACAAGTTAATAAAAATACCACTACATTCTCAGACAAGAGACTGAACACATGTAAGTCTATAAAATATTTCAGATGATGAATTGAAAACAAGTGAAGGTAAAACACACCAATTATTGACATGAAAGTCAAAAGAAGTCACCCACATACTTTGCTTTCATAGGTAGCTGCCACCACACATTGAGTTTATTCAGCACATAATAATTTGTCAGTAGAAAAAAAACACTTGCAGTGAGTTTCTGACAAACTAAGATGTCACTGTGACAAGCAGAACTGCCACTATGAGCCACAGAAGCAGAAAATATGCTTTCTTAAACTGTGTTTAAATAAAGAAGACAAATTTTTGGGATTTTTAACTGAGCAGTGGTTGATACACATTTTAGGAACTATGGCTTGAAAATGACCTGGAAAAGCCAAGACTCACTCATTAAAAAAAAGCACTTCAAGCTATTAAGTTAAATGATTTCATACTAACCAAAACTAAATTGTATCTATATTATTAACAATGGGAACAGTTTTCTTTCTGCTTGTCATATCAGGCAGATCTGTACAGACCTGAGTGTTTTGTATTTTATTCTTTCAACAACAAAACATCTTTAATCTACCACCAAGCAGTATCTGCTACATCACTGTAGGACAGGGTTGAGTAATTTAATTTTTTCTTTGCAATTTAGCTTATCCCAATCCTAAACAAGACAAAGACAATCAAGGCCAAAGGCCTGCCATACTGTACCTGCAGAGCACAGTTCATCATTCTCACAATGTAGTCAAACTGCTGATGGTCCAGGATTGCTCTGTTGTCCTTAACGTGCTGGCCCAGCTCCTGGGTCAGGCAGTGCCGAGCTGCTTTGCCTTTCAGGGCTCTCAGAGCTGCAGGCAGGGTCTGCAGACAAGAACATCTCACTTTATGGAGATGAAATTAAATGGTACTACTCATAATGAATAGCATTCATTTTTTATTAAGAAGCTGCAAGTGACAGTAGAACAACTCTGCAAATTACCCATTAGCTTGAATATCAAATTTTCACATAATGGTTGATTTAGCCTGAGTTACCAAGTACTAAATTTTTCCCATTTTTTTTCCAAATGCATTAAACAGCATTTCTCACCTACATTTCTCACCTAAATAGAAATCTTTTAATGTGGACAGGCATTGAATGAATGTGAAATCAGAAATGGATTATTTTGATTAAATGCTCTGTTCTGCACAGCCAGGCCAGGGCTGGAGCTTGCCCTGAGCAGCACGTTTTGTGATAAACAATGAATGACAAATGGGTTTAGAAGTGGCATAGCTCTCATAGCAGTGAGGCCACTAGATTGCCATGCAGTTTATCCTAAACCAGGGCCAACAGCATATTTGCATCAAAGTTTTAAAGATGCAGCAAATGCTACAACACTGATTATCAGCTGTGGCCCTTTAGGCTGGAGGTAACAGCTAAGTAAGAAAAAGCAGGCTATTTGCTAAGGAAAAATCTACCACAGAGAGGGACAAAAAGGCCACTGAAATTCCCCAAGTGCCTGGAAGTTGAATGAGGTTAAAAACTACTGTGCTCTCTGCTTGGGTAAAAACTCTTTAAAAGAGTTACACACTTCATTAGGACTTTCTCCATGTGCATTTTGACACCATAACTCATAAATCAAGTAAATCTCATTTTCTATCTTGATCTGCAAATCATCAGAGATATACAGCTGATACTTCCCTGAGAAATCAAAAAATTTCTTAAAATAATTTTACAGTCATTTTCATAGGTAGAATTATATTTGATTTTAAGTTTGAGTGATTGTTCTACAATCAATACCTGAAAACTATGGACAGAATCTACAAAAACTGGCAACTTCTTAATGAAGAGAAAATAAGAATATCAAGGATAACAACTTACTAGCACTTTTCAGTGAAGAAAGACATGCCAAATATTTATATTCACCTCTGAGTTCTATCAAATTACTGATTTTTAAAACCAGCAAAATTGACTGTACTGAAAATTTCCACAGAGCATTGGTTGTTAAACACCAAAGCACATATGTATGCCTTTTGTTTGCCTTCCTTCTAATTAATGTTGCTAGACAAACATACACCCACCTCTTAAAAAAAAATTATGTGAACAACGCTACTTATAACAGTAATAAATTTTGCAAAAAAGGGTTTTCAACTCACTCATGTAGGATTAGAAACAGGTTTTCAAATCCATTAGCCTCATATTACACACAATATTGCATTTAGGTGATTATTTTTATTGCTTATTTCATTCATTTAAATGGCCAAAATAATCCTTAGCGTTTGAAACAAGACTTCAAAATGTACTTTGTGATTAGGCCAGTCTCCATTTGCTCATTAACAGAACAGAGAGTAATTTGGGAGAATTAAAATTTCATTTTATTACCTTTTCAGTCTCCAAAAATTTGTTTTCAAAAATGAATGAGATGCAGTTTCGAACAACTTCCAGCCTTTGAGCACTGTTGAAAACTGTGCTTCCTTTTTCCATTATAGAAACTAAAAAAGAAAAAGAAGAATATACATCTGTGAAATGTCTGCAAGAACCACAAAGAATCCCACAAATTTCTTTTAAAAAATAATGACTGCGTCCTCCCTTTTATTCTGTTACGCAAATACCATTTGTAGGCAGATGAGAACAGAGGATCCCAAATCTCTGGTTTTCCTGTACCATCTGAAGTGGAGAGTGCTCTGAATTTTAACTTTTAACTCTTAAACTTTTAACTTTTAATTTTGGAGTAGCTGATTCTCTTAACTATTTGTTCTGTTTGTCTCATACAGGCACAAAGAGATTATTAGCTCTAACATAGCGATGAAACACATAAATAAACACAAATTAATAATAAATGTGTGTGTGTGTTCTGCAGTGAGCTACATAGCCTTGCATATTTTGTAGCAGTAGATAACTATTTTGAGATGGTCATGACAAGAATCCTGCAACGTGGAATACAACCTGACAGACCTGTTCTTTTATCTAGATTCCAAATTGCTGAGATCTTTTTTTTTAATGCACTATTTTGCCGGATTTTTCAAGAAAATTCAGAATGCAAGAACTAACATTCTCTTTGCCCTGTAATATCAAATAGATAGTATCTAAATTCAGGATATGCCTTTCTAGTGGATAATAATGAGTTACTTATATCCAAGGATTCTGAGAGACAGTTCAGCAGGCAGTGTGTGAAAGCTGTTCCTCAGAAACAGCAAACCCCCTGCTTTGACACAGAAATTAACTTATTTTAAAAACCCCTTCTCTTGCAACCAGCCTTTTGAAGAAAGACAACAGAACACAACCACATATCCTTTACATTTTCTGTAAGTACCAGATCCAAAGATACAGTCAACAGCAAAGGCAGGTGAACAGAGTTCATCCTCTTCTTGCATAAACCCGAAGAGAAACAGGGCAGGACCTCAAGAGGACATCTAGTTCACCCTGCTGTCCCTAGACAGGATCAACTCTATTTATGTTATTTCTCATGTTTGTCTAACATGTTCCCAATGTTCTGTGATAAGAGAGACTCCATGGCTTCACAAGAAATCCACTCAACTGCCTCACAATCCTCATTTTACCATGTCTTGCTGACAAATAACTCTATTTCTGTGCTGCAATTAAATCCATTACTTCTTATCATTACAGATTATTCCCCTTCTTTTTCTCACTGCCTCTTGTATAATTGAAGCCTGCTATTATGTGTCCCCTCAGTGTCCTATTTTTCTAAATAGTCTAAACAACTCCCCATCTTTCCTTGTAGGTCACATTCTCTGGACCACTGGTCATTCCTGTTGCATTCTTATGGACTCCATCCAACAGAAGCAAAAATGGAGACAGTCTCCCAGTGTCCAAAAATGGACACAAACACTGCAGCTGAGGTCTCACTGAGCACAATGAAGAGATTTCTCCATGGGGTTCACTGACTGAGCTCCTGTTTATACATCCTACTAAGATGTTTGGCTTTTTTTGCAGTAGCTTGATATAGTTGGGTCATGTTTGCCCTACAGTCATTGAAGTTCCCAAATTAATTTCTGAAGAACTGCTGCCCAGTCAGCCAATCCTGCCTAGACAAGTGCCATACCATATTTGAAGAAAAGCAGTGGAGAAGAACAGAATTCAATGGATTCTTGTAGTTAGATATCTCATTTTTAAAGATTGATTTGAATTCTGATCCCATCCTTCAAAGTTTTGCAGGCTCTGCCAACTTCATGTGTAAGATCACTAACCATAGTAGTTTATGCAACCATTCACATTGATGAGTATGACTGTGAGTAACAGAACTTTTTGGCATTAAAATTAAAATGACAGGACTACTATGCCCACATCTGCTCTTTATGGTTAAATATATGTATATTTATTTTGAGACAGATGCTCTCTTTGCCTTTTTCCGGTAATTTATATGTCTTTCACTGGTATCAAAGGAGGAACTCAGATGGTTCAAGGCTTGGTACAGCCAGTGCTACAAGTGACTTATGGTGATATTTAACAGGCCTGGCTGAGCAGACAATATCGAGTTTAATTGTCCAACTCAAAATCTAATTCAGATCCCACTCACTTTTGTTGTTAGCAGTTACAGCCCTTCCTCTCTGGATGTTTGACTTCTTAGTAAAGGCAGATTAAAAAGGGCTTTTAAAATTACAAAGGCAAACACTGGAGTCTACACCCCAGAGTTTGCTATGTGTTGGAACCCTGAAGCCTGGGAGTTTTGAACTTTCTGTGCTGTCTAGCACTGACACCCAAAAGAACACTGCTTTTGACCTGAGGCTTTGCAGAAGGCTTCCAAATCTGAATGATGGAGTTGGAGTCACTGGTGTGCAGTTTGACCAGAAGTGTGTAATATCATATGGTGAAGAGTTTGGAATTTGGGGTTTGAGAATATAGTAATAGGTATGGGACAAGATGGACGTTCTGGGGCAGTGGCTTTTTCTTCCTTCTTGTTCATTCTTCTGCCTCTTGGTTTTAGGTAGTAGTTTTTGGTTGGACAGAAAGTATTGCAGTACAGGTCATAGGTATTTGGTCATTGAGTCAAAAAGTGTAAATAATATAGATGTTAGTTTTTAATTGGAGTATTTGGCTTTAAAAGACCTTGTAATGAGCAAGATACAGCTTAATTTTTACTCACTTTTAGCTTGTTAGCTAGAGGTGCTGTAGCACTCACTGTGCTAAGGATAAGAATTAATAAACAACTGAGTCTGAACACGAAACTTTGTCTCTCGTGCTTCAGTTATGGTCACTAAAAACACAACATTAACATGAAATTGGGAGCACCACATGCTAATTATCCACGAGAACCAGCCAGGATAGGGAACAAATGAACATACCCACAGGGGGACCTGCTGGAACCACACACTTCTTGTCCCCACGGGTGGCAGGGGTGGCTCCCTGACTCCTGGCCAGCCCCTCCTGCAGCAGCTCCTGCACGCGGCTCTCGTTGATGCGGGGGAAGGGCAGGATGTGAACCCGCAGGTGAGAGCCCTCCGTGGGCCGGGGCACCTTCTGGAATGCTATGTGGGGATTGGGGTTCTCCTGCAGGCCAAAAGCAAAAGGTCACACACAGAATTCATCACACAGTGTTACTGTCTGTCTCATCTAATTTGACCCTTGTTTGGGGAATCTCCCATACCTGAAAGATTAAGAAGTCAAATATCTAATGCAGATGATTAATAAAATGTTTCATATTCAGATCACCCTTGCCTCATTAATACTTCCAACTTTCTTAAAGGCTTTTATAAAACCATTTTTGTCAACGTGCAAAATTCAAAACAAGAGCAAAAGAAAGTCCCTGCTTAGCTTAGGTTGATTTTGCAAATTAATGAATATTAAGTACTTGAATTAATTAATTAATTAATCTTGCAAATTAATGAATATTAAGTACTTGAATATAAACCAGTGTGATAGTCAAGCTCTTCATTAGAGAGACTATCTACCACCATGCACAGAATCACACCTCACATTTCCAGGGGTGCAGTAATCAAAAAAAATGGGATATTTCCATCTCTTCATTCATTCCTTCTGGGGTTACCATTAATCACATCTGAATTTACTGCTGTCCAATTTGACTCTATGCTCATTACTAGCTACATACCACTGCCAAAGAGTGCTATCCATCAATGAGGTTTCTCTTGTAAACACACAATAAATTTGGAAGAAAACTTCTAAACAGCAGCTTAATACTGCTGTTCACAGGAGCAAAAGGCAACAAGGAGATCAAGTGCATCAACTTGAGAAATAGCAGTCAAAACAGAACAGCTACTTAGCCACATGCATTCTCTGCAGAGGAAAATTTAATGGAACAAGCCAAAAATTCAGGGGTATGAGAGCAGCAGATGCCAGGGGAAGCAAGGGAGAGAAAGGTAACACAGTCTCAGGAGGGGCTAACAGAGGACAGAGACCAGAAAATACCAGAAAAGGAGAGTAACTGTTCCAATATCCATTTCAGTGAGAGGAGAGATTCAGAGGAAATATACAGGAAAAGTTACTTTTATCTTGGACATCACAAATGTTATGTCAGATGTACATGCTATTAGGCTAATTAAAGGTCTAATGCCTTGGATTTTCCACCTGTACCAGCAGGACTCATGCAAACATTTTCTCTCTCTAACAGACCTGGTCTCTCCCTTGTATCTAAATTGTCACAGCTACAATATTATGATTATTAGAACTGTGAAACAAGATGTCAAAATACATCATGCAGTCTGTTCAAAACCAGGCAGCTCTAGACACAGCTTAAGCAGTGTTACTCATCACCTGTATTTAGTCAAAGACAGGTGCATGCACAACTACTGGAAATCTGACTTCTCCAGGCACAAAGTCATTGACTTTGCTCCTGTCAAGCCACTGAGTTAATGGTAGAGAAGGAGTAGGTCAGTCACAATGGTATCAATAAGTAGTTATTTATTTAAAAGACAGAGAAGACACCCCCAAACACCCCAGAACTTAGCAGCATTTGGTAGTTCTTGTGGGTTTGATTTTTTTTTCAGAATTGTAGATGTAAACCACAGTTTTGGGGAAGTGGGATGTAGAAAAGAAGGGGTGACAAAGGTGTCAGCTGATGGTGTAATAGATAATGCTCTGTGGAGTCTGAATAACCACACAAGTGTGAGGGGGAGGGAGATCAGTCTATGCCAAAAAAGCCCACAAACCTCAAAGCAAACAAAAAATCTAAAACCCACAAAGAAAAACCTCATCCCAGAACCAGCTAATGGAATGGTAAGAGACTTTATAAAAGCACTATGTAAAATAAACATGATATGAAGGCAAAAATTAAACTGGAAATGCAGTTGTAGGAAAGCTAAAGAGTACAAGAAATAGGTGTAAAAAATGAAATAATGCTGCTGAGCATGCAGACCAGAGTGACTGGGTCACATAGTAGGAAAGAACTGCTGAAAGTACACATTATGTCAAATTATACTATAAATATATAAATAT
>VZTT01064989.1:5728-26084 GCA_013400855.1 Buphagus erythrorhynchus | reverse complement strand
ATTTCAAAATTATAATAATCTGGAGGGAGGGAGCTTACATTTTCCATTTCAAGAGAGGCTCCTGCCTTTCTTAGCAGACATCTGTCTTTCAAACAAGACAAACACCCAAGCAGGCACTGTGACAGTGAGTGGGCACAAATACTCACAAGCTCATGAATGTCATTGCGAAACACAGAATGGACCCCAATGATGAAAGGTGTTGGGGAGCTGAGAACCTCCAGCAGCTGTGCAGGAAGAATTGGAATATAGGGATAACTGTGAAAAGAAGAAATGAAATAGAATGAAAGATTCTGACTATCCTTTTACACAAGACAACTTTTTCTTAAAAAAAAAAAAATCTTCCTGTTAGTAATCAGGGATGCTAAAGTTATAGATAATATATTCATTTTAAAAACATGATTAGTTTTTGGCCATATACCTACACTTCAGCCTTTTGTAAAGTATCATTAATAAGAAGTCTCTAAAGGAAATATTTTGTTTTCATATTTTATTTCAACATTATGCATAGAACACTATTTCAGGTATTGTTTACTTGGTTTGACAATTTAAAAAACTCGGTGTGTTCATCAAGAGCTGGATCTAAATTGATCAATGCATTTCTACACCTAATTTACAGTTATTAAACAGTTACATTCATTACTAATTAAACATTAAGAAACATATTCCAAAACTCAATTGCCAGTTTTTCTTTCTTATTCTATATTATAATGAAACCAATCTCTGAAATATTTTAAATAAAACAAGCTATTAAAATACAAGCATAGTTCGAAAGACGCGAGTCAGAATGAGATATCCTCTTCCTAAAAATCCCAAATTGATCAACATTAAGTTTTCCATTTCAAAATTCTGGATCCACCTGTGGCTTTTTGGAGAGGATCAGTTTATTGATTTAAATTCATTCTCTGGTGGACACTTCTCAGTGACTTAAAACTGATACACACTAATGTAGCTGCTATCTTCTGGGTTGTGATTAGGGTTTCTACCCTACATTTGCAGGTGGAATATTTCTGAATTGTTTCCACTGCCACAATGCAACCACATTTTTATTACTGATGTGTACACACTAGGATTTGCATATATCATCATTAATAGCTTTGCTTAATTGAACAAATATAGCAAAACATCTTTTGTTTGGGACAAGCAATAAACGTCATTTGTTTTTGTAATAAATTATATTTGTATTTGTAATAAAAGCTACAAAATCAGTTATAAAATTATTTAAGGATTTCAAAGAATCCAAACTTAACTCACCTGTATTTGAGGGGAAACATCAAAGACTCGAGAGCCCTACAGGCATCACTGAGCCTTTGAAAACTTGCTGAGTGAAAGAGAACCTTATTTTCTGTAAGCACGGCACAGAATAAGCTGAGTACATTTTGGATTCCTTAAAAATATAAAATAATGAGAAAGAATTGTAACATCATGCCAAAAATTTCAAAATGTCATTTCAAATGTACCATTTTCTGGAGGGATTTTCAAAAAGCATACGATAAACACATGAATTGTCAAGTTCCAAGCTTTTCTACCTTTTATTTGACTAGTGCAGCTTCCTTCTATTTTTCAAGTTGCTAAAATACTACCTGAATGTATTTCTACATTTCAGATATACTGTATTACATTTCCTTTTCAATACCACTTGCAAGGATTTCCATTTCTCAGCACAAATCCCAGCAATGCTTAATAATGACTTCAAACAGTATTATGTGCATCTTCTGCACAACCTTCTGTGTATCCAGTACTCAATTCTGGTCACTGATCCAGGCTTAACTTCTAAACCTCTCTGTATCTTCAAGCAGGGGGAAAAAAATAAAATCATCCTGCCAAGTTCCAAAGAAAATTAAAAGATTCCTAGTGAATATATTCATACCTCATCCATGGAGAGCATTCTAGGAGTCAAGAGGTTAAAAGAGGGCAGGAAGAAAGTATTCATCATTAGAAAGATACTTAAAGGAAGATCTGAATGTTTAAAAAAGTCCCACTAGATTTAGGGTAAGACTCATGAATCAAGATGATGGGATTGTTTGGGGGCTTTTTTAAGACAGTATAACTTACCAAAGAGACAAAGNCTGACACATGTGAGATATGCTGAAATTTATGAAATTTCCTGAAATATGCTGGAATGTATGATGCTTCCCTGAGGACATGGCTTGTGTTATCAGTAAGACAGCCTGTATTACCTTCCCAAAGCTGCTGCTTATCTTGCAATAATGTCCCCAAAAAGAAGTGTGACTATAGAGAGCCACTATATTCATATGATAATTAACACTTTGGAGTTTTTAAAGTAATTTTTATTACATGTTTTGACAAATCTTTTTTCTTCCATAATGTATGCAAATTTTCTTGGCTGGAGTAAAGCTCAGTTCATAAACACAGCGGGACAAGGATTTGGAGAGGGCCACTTAGAAAAAGAAGATTTAATTCCTAGGATGAAAAAGTCAAACAATAACATAACAGCTTGTGCTTCCAAACTCCATCCTCCAAGAGTCCTACAGAACTCACACAACCAAAGGCTTGACAGGACTGAGGATCAGGGCTTTGTTACAAGATTGAGCGAATTACTGTTGCAAATATTTGCTATTGTTTATTATTAGCAGCATAATTAATATTGTGCTAGTAGAAAACAAACTGCTTTGCAACACACAAGGTAATGATGATGGATAAAAAGTCCAGTTAGTTTCCTCATGTGAATGAAACAGCAGCCAGGAGTGAATGGTTAGAAGCTAACTGGAAATAATGTCCTTGCTTGTTTGCATGCACAAGGGGTAGGAACATATTTGAACACAAGGTTAGAAACTGCTCCTGCTTGAAAAAAAAATCTCAGTAAAAATTTAAAAACTCAAACTACCCCCTTTTTATGCAAAACTGCCCTTGTTCCTTTCCCAGAAAATTTTAAGGAATATTTTGGAGTATAATTTTTGTTTTAAACTAAGTTTTTGTTTTCAGTTGGGCTTCTCACTCCATTTCATTCCACACCAAAGATCTTAAGACATCTAGGAATACGTATTTTTTAAACATCTGACAATTTTTTCCTTTCAGTCAGATAGAAACAGTGCTCTAAAAACTCATAACATTTTGGCAGGTATAACTGAGGAAAATAATAGCAAAAAAACCTCACAAATATTCAAAACATTTGGTACAATGAAATCCTCTAAAAAAGCTCTTCCTATCATCAAAATACCTATAATTGAAAATTCTTGAAAGAGATGGTTTTCCATTCCGCACATCTTAAAATCCAGATTTGAGTTATGAAAGGTAAGAGTTCTAAAATATTTTCTGGATGTCATTGACTTCAAACTTTGTTTTGGAAAGAATTAGAAAATTCCTTTACTGATGTAGAAGATTCAATTGAAACCAAGCTGTGACAAAAAACAGCCTTTTTAGCTATATGATATTATTTTGCTGTGTATTATGATGATTCAAGAGTCTAGAACGAGTATTTTAATTCTAACACCTTTGAAAGTCATAAAACTTATTCAGTATCAGCATTTTTAACTTCAGATCTCTTCAAAATACAGGCTTCCTCATCTGCAATTCTCCAGAGTACATAATAACTGAACACATATTTGCAAAAATTTTACTAACAAAAAACATAAATGAAGGGGAAATCAGAATTTTGCTAATGTATAAAGAGGACACCTGCAAGTACTTCACAGTATTCAAAGAGTGGTTGTAGATCTCTCTTAGGGACTAGTCAAATGATACACTTCTGTATAAATAATAAAGGTAATCTTCATGTTCCTGCACGTTAAACTGTATTAACAGTTAAGTGTTAAGTGTATTAAGTGTTAAACTGTACATCTGTCTGATTATTATCTATTTTTACCACTGTAAGAAATGGATTTTTTCAGCATCTTCAATTCACAGAAAGTTCTGGATGTCCAGTCAATGGAACACAAAGTTTATTTCAATTACTCAGCACTGATGGTATGGTTTGTGAGGCTTTCATAGTTTCACTAGGGAAATTAAGTCTGGTTTTGCTGCATTTTAGTGGCTACAGATCAAGCTTCAGTTTGTACTCCACAAAGGCATGTGTCAGTGCATCTTAATCAGCACCAACAGAAGCTGATATTTAAATGACTACTTTCAGCAACTATTTCCCACAGATAAACTTGATGTCCCACAGCAGAATAGAAACTGCAAACATGTTTTCCTTACATTCTGGGAGTTGGTCTCCCAGGTGTTCACTACATTCTAGCTGGCCATGGAAGGTGAATTTGAAGTCTTTGCTGTGATATGAATATACTCTAGCCCCAGCTGTGCTGAGCTAAACATTGCTTTATTTGCATTTATGGAAGAGACCAAACTTGAGAGCATCTAGCACAGTTGGACAATAAAACCTAACAAATTCCACTGACTGAAAAGCTTGTAGAGCTTCTTTGTACCAGTATTTTCCTTCTCTCTCCCTCTTTCTCTCCTTCAACAGTCTGTATGCAATACAGAAAAATATAAAAATACATAACATAAATAAAATAAAGTGTGCAATATAGACAGCTAATCTGGAGTTTTCTCATTTTCAAGATGACAGCCACTAATTCAATACAAAATTATTGCTTCACATGTACTTTAAAATGTATATTGTCAGGAATATCAGCAGTATAATGACTGTGAGGGAAACTTTCATGTGATAAAATCAAATGAATTATAAATAGTAGGACTTTTGATTACTTTCCTTTTCTAAACCATTGAAGCCATTGATTAAATTGCTTGAGGAAGCCACCAAGGTGTTGTTTCAAGTTGTTTACTGAAAACAAGCCATTCCAAATAACAGCCTGAGCCCAATTTCCTCGTGCTGCAAGACACAATCGTGTCTGGCTGTAGCCTTGAGCCCTCTGCTGCTCTGCGGACTCCACACTGCATCCGATGCTCATTTGTCAGGGCATAAATAGACAACATGAAAAACAACAAACAAGTTGATTTTTACAGATTACTCTTTTGCAGTCTACAGACAGACATCCTGTAAAATATTATACATACGCTGGAAAATTTTGAATGGAGGCTTCCTGACCTTCACTGTTTTCAAGTATTTAAAGAATCTGTAATTTGTACTAAATTATCTGACATCCTACATCAACAAATGTATCATACTGCCTGCTTCCTGTTGTTCTAGAATTTAAGCACTTATTTAAGCATAATTAAAAAAAAACACCAAGCACAAAGTCTACTTGACAAGTTACTGTCTTCTATATTGGATGAAATCAGAATATTACCACTTGCTTCTTCAGACTTTTGTAAAGAGTTATACACATGGATTCAGAAACTCAACCAGTTGAATACCTTGTTATGCCAATACGCCATTCTTGAATTACTGGACACAAGAAAAAGCTTAACAGACAAAATAATCCATAACTTAGCCAGACTAATCCAGGAAATGGGTCAACAAAGCCTGAACAGCCTTTCTGAAAGGCCACTGGAGACTACATAGTACAAGTTCTGTGCCAGGCAGTGTCAAGCTCCAAAGATAACTAGGAAAAGAGTAGAGAAAAACAAAACTCTTTTCATATTTATTTTTAGACGTGGCTGTATAACCCTGCTAATGACCAAAACACAAGGTTAGCTAGTAAATAAGAGGCAACAACTGTACTCAAAACTCACATAGGTAATCCATGCCAAATTGCATTGATTTGTCCACCCAAAAATCACACAGCATCTCCAATCAACTACACAGAGTGAAACCCAAATGATGCCTATGTCACTCAGCTCAGGATCAATTTGCATTTAGGAAAGAATGCAGGTCTGTTATTAGGGCAGGACTGCACACTCCATGATTAAATCACAGCCAAGCTTGCTCACAAATGGGGAGCAATCTGGCTGTGCCAGCAGAGAGCTTTGGGAGGGTTCATTAATCCTGCTTTTTGGCTAGGAAAAAGAGACATGAGTCAGATGAGTACCCCAAGAGTTTAGCTTATTTGGGCTTTGTCAGACTCAGGAGGAAGAGAAGCAATCCCTACAGCATGGAGCCTTCAGTTGAGACTCCCTCAAAGAACCCAGCATTTCATGAATTCATCCCCAATTCTGAGCCCACAGAAGGAAACAGGGGTGTGACATGCACTACTGAAACCAAGCTCCATTTTTAGAGATGCATTTTTGATTTGGGAATGGAACTGAAGGCAGTTCAGAATCTGAACCATGAATTCTGCATGTTTGTAAGAAGGGTGGAATGAAGGCTTCCCTGCTGTCTGGGGAGGGTGGAAGAGGAAACAGGAGGACCATATAGAAAGATTCTGGTATAAACACCACTGAGGCCAACTGATCATTAAAAGCTATCAAAGAGACTGTGAAAATGAGGAGATATATATAAAAAAGATGTCTTCAGCTGATGGATAAATATCCCTACAGTTATCACTCCCCCAAAGTTCAAGAGTATCCACTCTGTTCTGTCCACACTGAGTCAAGCAGATGGTTGTTGAGCAAACCCTAAATCACACAGGCACAAAGAAACAGGGATTAAGCACAGCACATGATCTACTCAGGAAAACAGTCAGTCTGTCTGTCATTTGCATGTTGATATCACTCCATTATTGCCAATTGCCTTAAATCCCTCTGCAGACCTACTTAAAGAAGCAGCAAAAGCCCTTTGGCTTTCTTGAGCCTCCAAACACAACTCTGCCAGTACACTGAGTGAACACAATCACTGATTTCTTTTTGCAGAGACAATGATAAAGCTAAATACAATTTTTAATAGAAGATTTAGATAAGATTTCCATCCCTGAAAAAGATAAGTGCAATACCAATTCTTATGCGTATTTTAAAGCTTTGCATTCCCAAAGGGAGACTAATAAATTCAAGATTAATATGACTGTGTTAAGTGAATTTTCTTGACAAAGCAGAAAAGACATAGGAAGGTAAACCAGACAAATAACCCTTTCATATACAGAAAGTATTCACGTGGCAGGGAGGTAAATGCCAATTTCATGTGAAGGCAGTAAGCTGAATTACACAAATATACCAACATAACCTGCATTACCAGTTAAAAGTTTGCTACTGATTGTATGTCTGGCCCATATAAACAGGTTATGTTTGATAGATGTGACAAAAAATAGATTTATTTAAGGGGAAGAAATCAGATATGAGACTAATATTTTTTCCTAGAGGGAAGGTAGCAAGCACTATTTCTAAATATTGAACTGTTAACTATCAAATTAAACCAGAAGGTTTTGTTCTCCTATTGTGTGTCTCTATATGCAGGCAGATGTTAAGATTTGAGTGATAGTCTATTCTGCTGAAATATGGTTTAATTTCTTGTCTGATTTCACATCTATCTTCTGCTTAGTTATTTAGTTATCTAGAAAGGTAATTAAAACAGGAAGCTATTTGTTTTGGATATTATTCCCATAAATATCTACTATTCCAACCCTGAAAAAAAATTCATAAATAAAGGTAAACAGTAATCTTGTATAATTACTAGTAATCTGTGTACTAATTGCTAATTACCTGCATAATTACTAACATCAGGATACAGAATTTCTGTGTAACCCTCATAGGTCCAAACTAACAGAAACTCAATGAAATTCTCTAAAAGAATTTTGAGTGGACTGGGAAAATGGATACACACCAATGAATTGGTGCCCAATTTCCATGAGCAGAGGTGGGAGAGAGCTCCTGAAAGATTCCCATGTTTCTAGAAATTTATACAGGTGAATTTCTTTCATTCATTCTTTAGAATTGCCCTTTCAAGAATGATGATTTTATTGTTTGAACCAAATGTTTTGTGAAATCTTTTTTCCCACATACATCAAAAGATGTATCATAAAAATAAGCACACATTATAACAATTATTTATAGCAGTTTGATTAGCCAAAATTATCTCTCTGTATTCTAAGAGCAAAGAAAATTGAGATTTGAGAAATTATTTGCAACTGCTGATGTATTTAAGTAATCAAAAATAGAGCAGTTTACCATCCCTCCAAACTAATTCACAGATGGTGGAAAGTAAAGGAGGATTCTGTTCAGCCACCAACAGACATTTTAAATTAATTTAAATTTTTTGAGCAACCTGATTTGTTTTTAAGATATCATAATTTGTCTGGATTCACTTAAAGCAGAAAAAGTGTTCTTTAAGGAAGCAATTCAGAGTGAGGGTAATACCAGTAAGATCCTTAGAAAGTAAATATCTAAGAATGAGAAGAGTATTGTATTTCTTGAAATGTACACAGGAAAAATGGTCAAGGATACACAAGGGACTGCAAACATACCTGTTTCCTGTCTCAGGACTACAAAGTCTTTCCCAAGGAACATTACTACAGAAGCATTATATGAACATAACCAAATAAATGCAAAGCCAACAAGAACAGATGTGGCTGATCAGGATATTCTGTAAGAGCAATCTTCAGCCACTGTTGGCTGATATTTATGGAGCATAAAAGGACAAATATTCAATTGAAGAAACTGTGTAACAGTGTAAACATGAAAAATTTTAAAAATCACTTTATTTTCTCTAAAGATCATGCTTGGATTCTCTTCAAAACATTTACGAAACTTTAAAAATTCTTTGTCAAATTCTCTGAGATTTTCCTGACCTCCTGAGACAGTGACACTTCAGCCCAAAATGCAACTAAAGAGCAAAACTTCAAATGAGAATTCACAATAATGAATATATAGAAGTAAAGGTCTACAGAACTGTTTTTCTTTTCCTCTCACCACAAGTATTAACACTGAAGTTTAGAAACTGCAGTTTTGCAAGTTCTTGTGATTTGACAGTTACCAAGCCTGCTTCAGAATAGTGAGAAAAGTTCTGTCTGCACTCATCCCAGCAAAAATAGAAAGAAAAGCAATCTGTTCCCAGTGGGATCCCTTTCAGTATTATCTATAAGCAGAGACAAGGTTATTTTGCGTCTTTTTGAAATTTTTTTGTCTATTTATTAGACATTTGCTTTTTGGAGCTTACATTTTGCTCATCTCCGAAAAACAATAATTTGTTTACACTCTTCCGTGCAAACTGAAGTGTGTAAACTGTGTTTTCCAAAGTTCTGCTGTAAATAGAAAATAACTCCTCTTCTCAAATACCTCAAAACAAATTTTCACCTAATAAATGAATTTCACTGAGTTATTATAGAGTAAACTGTATTATATAATTTTTTTCTCTTATTTGAAATGCTTCCTTTTAAAAAAAGCTCATTAACTACAGCACTTGATCAAACACACAGCTTCAAGTTTATTTACTTAGGCCAGACGACTTTGCTTTCTCAGATTTATAATTTGCTTAAAATAAACTACTGCACAGCTTGCCTCATTAAAACAGGAATACAAGTTCAGAGTGGATATAAGTGAGCATGTTATGTTGTGTGCTTTGCTGTGCTTAAAAACACTGAGCACTGCAAGAAATATTGTATATAAGAACTATAGTGCCTCCAACTCCTTTCAGACTCCTGGCAGCCACCACCACAGCAGCAGCATCTCAGGGGCCCTGACCAAGCTCCAAGGGTATCCCCAGATGTCAAACAAACAGAAACAGAGCAGGATGTGCTGAAGGAATAGTTGGGCATTACCTGACTGGAATCTGCCCTGATGGCTCCCTCTGACAGGAATGCTGCTGCTTTTCTTACACTGCAGCAAAGCTCACAAGAGTGAGGTCAGGCTGGCAGAGGGATGGGTCTGCTCTCACTGCATCACCTGGCCATTGGGCTGACTGAACCACAGCATCAAACCACAACAGATGGGACTCTCCCTCCTTCCACCCTCCAAACATTTTCTGTTAACTTGGTGAAATAAAACTGCTCAGCACAGCTGAGTCAAGCTCCATTTTAGCAAAGGAGATGGGGCAGCACTGTGCAACTGGGACTGGACATTCCAGACAGGATCATCTGCTTGGCAGTTTGTGCTGCTGGGGAAATGAAGCCTCAATGACAGTCCATAAAGTGCCTTTACTTGCAAGTGCAGAAGAGTCCCTATAGAAAATTCACTATGACAATGTCCCTTTATTTCTAACAGCATCTAAAAGAACACTTTCCTTTTGTTCTGCTCTTGCAGCAGTAAGGCCCCATTAGCAGTAAATGCCACATCAAATCCCTTCATAATCTATTTGTTCTTTGATGAACTGCACAAATCTACTTGGAAAGCTTGAATGGTAAATTCTCTTTGGCTGGGTTATGGAGTTAATTGCAGCTCACCAGCCAGTGGGATTTAAATTGAAACTAGAGCATAGGCCAACAGCATCCACTCATGTGATGCCAGGTCCCATAGGCTGGAGAGTATACAATTTATTAAGATCAAACACTGATTAGAAGTATATATACTTCAATAAAATAGACCTCATTTAATTGCACATGCTGCTAAAAACCAACAGAAGTTATGTATATTGCCATCACAGGATACACGACATTTAATGGAAAGGAAAGAAATTGAGTGAGTTGGGTGAGAAGTTTGTAAACAACATGACAGAGTAAAAAAAGTTCTGGTTCATATCACTGAAATCTCATAACAAAGATAAGATGTGGAAAGAGCACCACACTGACCCTTACTGCATCTCCCAGTTATAGATATTAATGTACTGAAAATGCCTGCATTTGGACTCTTCATATGCTCTGCAGATTAAATCTCTCATTGCTTGGCTGCCCTACATAATGAAATATTAAAATATTCTTGCTGTATGTCAAAGACACCAGGATTTTCTTAGTCAACAAGTATAAGCCAGCTCACGTGCTGACTGTGCAATGACCCTTTCATAATGTCTCCCAGCCATACAAATACACATATATATTCATCAGGAATGCCTTTTCCCATTTATACTATAATTTGGTATTGTCATCTGTTGGCATAAAATACATTACATGAGAGGCTGAACATTTTATCTCCCCTAAACCAGAATTAAAATAATGAGAAGTTATTTTATTACAGAAAACATTACTCAAAGTGTCAACAAGCCAAAGTCAAAAGCAAAAATTCTGGGTATTTTAATATATCCTGGATTTAGAAATATGGGACTGAAGGGTCAATAAACAGTAAAAGAGTCTAGCCTTTTCCCATCATGGCTGTATCAGACAACCCCAAATAAATCAAGCTTCATTTTAAATGTACTGATAATGCTTTGCATTACTATTCTAAACAAAAGGTGCTTCAGTATTTTTCTCATCCTACAATTAGAAATTATCTTTTAACTTCCAACCTTAAATAACTCATGATGTTTTTGTATGAGACTGTCCTTGGTGCTCACCTGTTTCTGTACCTTGTGACTTCTCCCTGAACAAAAGTAAAAAGCAGTGAATGGTAAATACATATGGTCTACTATACAGAATAAACTAAAAAGATAAAGTAGAGCAGGAAACCCTAACACTGCTCCAAAAGCAGACTCTAGAAGCCAGTATGAGCTATAACATGACCAACAATTTAAATATTCATTTCAGACTCTACCTTACCTTGGGATTTATGTTTTCTAAAGGAAGCTACACTTTTTAAGCAGTAGGGCTACTTTTACTTTCATTCAGAATAAAAATGTAAAGCATAGCATGTCCTACAAGTATTGTGAGTTTATAAACTAGCTACCACAAAAATAAACTCATTTGAGGCACACGATAATTTCGTTTTTCTCCTTTTGATTCGATATGTATTTTCTAATTATCACAGTAAGGTTATACTGTTTATGTTACTCCATAGGCTGGACACTTTCACTGTTCATAGCCCCAGTAGTTCACATTGTAATTTCTGAGGCAGGGTGTTGGGTGTTTCCAATAAAACATTGGAAAGATAGTTAACAGATGAAGCCAGCTTTAGTGCAGAACACAGAAACTGATCACTGTTCATATTTTAAGATCAAGAAAATAATACAATTTTTAAAATCTTGTTCTCTTCCCCAGAATCAAATTATACCAGGAAACTGTGGTGCACAATTTCATCTCTTGTAGGATTTATAAAGCTTGATATTTAGCATCAGAGGGAACAAATGAACTTACTGTGAAGACAAAACAAACTTACTTACTGTGAAGAACAAATACCAAAGTATCAGCTCAAGACTTTCTGAAGGTAAGCAGTGAGAATGGAAGAAGCAGCAGCTGCTGGGGAGCAGCACCTCTGGAGCAGAGTATGGAGCAAGGAGGGAGGGGGCAGTGCCCTGACCAAGGCACAGTGCCCTGACCAAGGCACAGTGCCCTGACCAAGGCACCCAGAGGGGATGAGCTGTGTGGGGGTGGTGACAGCCAGCCAAAGCTGGGACAGCCACACAAGGCCTGACGTGAGTCAGGGAGCCCGGCTGGCATGGCCAGGTGTCCTGGGGTGACTTTGTCATGTTGAATTGTATTCCCATTCATCTGTTTAGCCCAGAAATAAGTTTTGTACCTTTAAGGTTGGATTTGAGAGTGAAGAGGGGGAAGGAGAAGTGGTGGAATGTCTGAGGTGGTTTTTTTCAAAACACAGACACAGGAGTTCCATGGCTTTGTGGCCTGGACTGTGTCGCCATGGTGGACAGAGGGAGAGAGCTCTCTTTGCTGTTAGTTTTTGACTAACTGAAGCAGAGAAGTTCCCTGAAAAGTTTTTTTTCCCTTTTCCCTGGAATTATTTGAACCTGCTCTGGACTGGGGACCCGGGGAAGCACCAGGAGCTCACTCCTGTGGCCACCAGGGCCTGGCCTGGGCAGTGACATTTTCCAGCACTGGAGGAACTGAGAACAAACTGAGCCGAGCTACCACCCACAGCAGAGAGACTTTCTGAATTTGTCATCTCTTCAGAGCAGTGAGAGGTTTTGTTGTTCAGTATTGTTCATTTCTTGTGCTGGGCAGTGCTTTGCCGGTTGAATAAACAGGTTTTTTCCACTTCTGAGGAAATGTATTCCCTAACTGGCTGGGGAAGAGCCCACTTGGGTTTGCTTCCTGGGCAGGGGGAGCCCTTTGGAGGTTTTCTCCCAAATTTGCCCAAAACCAGGACACCAGGTCAGCGTGAGCTCACTCACAGTGACCACAAGGCAAGTCCAGACCACGAGCAAGACCCGAGAGCAAGGCAGGTGAGCAGCCCATGGGTGAGGATGCACTGCCTGGCACAAGGGCCACGGCCTGGGCAGGCTCTGGGGGCACAGGCTGAGCTTAGGGCCAGCCCCCAGGCAAAGAGGCCAAATAATCCCTTTTATCCATGTTCCACACAGCTCTATCCATGTTCCACACAGCTCTTCCCTCTGTGCAGCTGTGCCCAGCAGGGCTGGCCCCCAGCACAGCCCAGAGCCATGAAATCGGCTTCCAAAAGAAACCCAACCTGTAAGAACCAAGGACAGAGCCTGCTCAGCTCTCAGCCTGTGCACAGATTTCTCCTGAGAGCAGAGTATCTGCTGTATGAACCATCCTAAAATGTGGTTTTCACCAGTTAACCAAAGCTGTAAAGCCAAGCCTGTCAGTTTAAAAACCCTTGGCACATACAAATATCTACTTCCAAACAGAGCAGGAGCAGTGCACCTCAATTAAAAAAGTTATTAAAATAATGCTGCTGCAATTAAGATCTTGTCCAAACAAAGTTTTGAACACAAAATAATTAAAGTATATTCATTATATTGAAAAAAACCTAAACCTCCATCATTCTTCATTAGTTTCTAGCAAATCTGAAAAATTTGAAACTACATCATTTCTTTTACTTCTGTACACTTGAATATACAGCTCCAAAAAATTCTAAACAGGTATGACAGTTAAAATATGATCCCATCATAATGTTTTGACTGGATTTATCACCATATAGCAGTAACAGGGTTTGGCTCCACGACTGTTTAAACCAACAAAAACCATCTCTATATCTCTATCAGTGTCGAAACATGGAAAATAATTCACTTCTCTTGGCTTGCTTGTTGTGGTTTAATTACTTAATTTTAAGCAGCTCTCTGTGGTATCAGAGAAGTATCTGCTCTGATGCAAAAGAAAGGCAAGAACATGCAAGCAGGGCAAAAGGACAGAGAACACTCTGAACTTCTCAGTCCCAAGTCACAGAGTTGAAATTTGGAATTGAATATTCACATTAAGAAAATACATCAATGCTGGAGTGGAGCATTTTAAAGTGCTTGTACTGAAGTACTTCCCTGCTTAGCAACTCTGCCATCACCACAAACATCTGCCCTAGTATTTATATTTTGTGCAACTGTAATAATCTTTAGAAGTTTAATCAATCAATCATTTTTGAGATCTGGAATTACAGATATTTAATGACACTGCAATCTTCAACTATACTACATTATTTTTAAGAACTCTTTTTTAGAGGCTTCATATACTGTCTAATGGTACACACACAACTTCTAGCTTAAAATACGTTAAGACACATAAAAAGGCTGAAGGATAATGATGTTTAAGCCAAGCAACCTGGCTCCACGTACCATGACCACTCATGTTTGTGTCATTCCACCTATTTAATCTCTATTTTACACAGCCCTGGATTCTAAAGCACCCTTATCTTGTGTCTTCTCAGCAGAATTTCTTCAGAAATTCTTAGTAAATTCTAAGCAGAATTTACTTAAGTGTCATTTTCACCACTTAAAAAATTACTTTTCTTTTTAACACAAAGTCAGGACGATTTTACTGAAAATATTTGAGTGGTGAATTTAAGATATGAGGAGGAAAACAAGCACAGGCAAACAAAACAGAACAGGGGAAATAAGGGCATAGGAAAACAGACCTGATATGAGACTAAACAAGAAGGAAAGGAAGGAAAACTCTTTTGTCTTTGATTAAGTGTTTGGAAAGGAGAGAGAAATTCTTCATGAAAATAAATTTTCATAATTGTTCTGCTCATCTTAGCAGTGTGATTCATGCTACCAGTCGTTGAAATGTGCAAAAATCAAACGTGCTGGCTAAACCTTAGGTTTTTGGTTTGCTCCTTAGGTCACTAATTTTTTGCCCTGCTTCTTCTGAAAAAAGCTGCCTCTTGGGGAGATGGAGGTGTATATCTCAGATTCAAACGATTGAGTACATCACTGCTGAATTCCCAAATGGAGCAGGCAAGCAAGGTTAGAGTCTGGAGAAAAGAGCTTAAGGCAGAAACTTAGGAATGTACAGTTAATGCAGTGAGACAGGAGAGAAATATAACCTAAATATAACCTAAATATAACCTAAATCTCCTCTGAGCCTGAAGAAAGCTACTGCATTTTGGACCTTCTATAGATACCTGCCATCTTACTAACAGACAACAAGAAATAGAAGAGTACTGCAAATCTTCTTGCTACCACGCATAATTTTTAAAAGTAACTTTATGATTCCTGTTTTTCCACCTAATCCTTTGTTGATTAAATAATTTCTAGTGATCCAGCTACAGGCCTGGTTTTTGTCACACTATTCCTATATATTAGGCTTTTTCAGATTAAAAAAAAAAAAAAAAGAAGGTATGATTTAAAATGTCAAACACTGCTGTTCCTTATTACTAAGCTTAAAACCTTTGGGGATATTTTTCCCAACTGTAGTTTAACGCCTAAGCACAAATAAGGTCTGTTTCCAGATATGCTGTGGACTTGGTAATACAGGGAGGGTCATCTCCTGACATGGTGTTATCCTGCCAAGCACAAAAAGCATGATGAGGCTACTATTGCACAATATTTCTCAAAATAAACGTTGAAATTACTTTTGTATCTATTCATAGCAATACATGTTGTCTTGCTGCCCACCTTCCTCCAAGAAAGAGCTATTTTTAAAAAGGTGATTTATTCAGTTCACAAATATTTTTCTAGCTACTCCTCAATTTTCTATTAGTAATGGAGATAGGATGAAGTGACTTGTACCAGCAGAGGAATAACTGAACGTGTCGTTATTTGACAAATAGTCTGGTCAATATTTGTGTCCTGACAACGAGATTGGATGGGATAACAGCTGCCACTAAAGAACTGAAGAGCAGTAGAAAGCTTTAGCCCAGGTTATAGAGACAAATACACATTAAGCAACCAGGAAAGAGAAACAGAGCAAGTGTGAATATTGTTCCAAGAAGCACAACAACTTCTGACAAGTTCAGCTGTGATCTCCAGCAGAAAGAATTAGACCTTATCTTAGGAAAATAAACTTTCTCAAAGGGATGAGCCAGTAGGTCCTACCACACTTCTGGATTCACTGCCTTTAACTCTTCATAAGACTACATGAAAGGTGAGAATAAATGTGAATTTATTTTAAACAGTCTATTCATATTTCCTGGTCCTCCTTTTACAGTTAACAACCATTGCAAACAGGCACGTGTGGCTGTATTAACAACTCTTTTCTCAGCAAATCCAAACAGAAACTTGGAATTAACAAGCCTTGGCACTAGGAACATGATGACAGCCCACCACATACATGGGAATGGAATTTTGTGCTGCTCTGGAAAGTGAGGTACACTATGAAAACACAAACATTTTCTAATTTGTGTCCTTTGAGACACAAGATAATTCTACCATAGTGCTGTATCCCCAGACACTTAGATACATCAACTGACAACTGAGGCACATATGGGAAAACACCTAAACAACCCCCCCAAAACACAAACAAACAAAAAAATCAGCGGTCAGAAATAGGAAGTGGGAAAAGAAGCCTTTTACAAAGTGATCAAGTGCTTGCTTTAAAAACTCTACCTGCCAACTTATTTGCACATTCCTTAACTAATACCAGGCTCATTCCCAGGCAACCATACCACACCAAAGAACAGGGAGACACAACAAGAGGGCCTACACAAAGCTATTCCTGATAGTTCTTACAGTCCTGTAAAAGACAAAGCTCTGCTACAACAGAAAAGAAGGGAGACAACTCTCCTTTCTGTCCATGAGCTTGCACGATCCCCTCAGGGAAACAGGATGCAAGCCTGTGAGCTTCTCATGGCAAGATTTGCCAAGTTTTATAACCATGCACTTTCTTCAGGCCAGTTGAAGCATCACTAACTAGAAAATGAGCAGTGAGTTTTCATTCCTTATCTCCCTTCTTCTCCCCCTCCTGCTGATCTTCCTATCCTTATGTGCACTGGGACTGCAGAGTGCATCTGGTAAACACACACTTACTGACTCATGCTTCTTCCATGGCACCAAAAAGCAAGACAGGCGGAACCTCCAAACATTTACTGGAAATCAGGAGGAGAAAATAAAGCAGAAGAGCAGCAAAATCACAGAAAACAGACAGCAAGAAGGCTAATGGACTATGGGAAAAGAAGGATGAGTGGTAGGCAAGGAGTAAATCGGGGGTATAGGTATTGGAAAGTGTATGGGAGCTAGTAAGGAATGACACAAATTCAAAACATAAAGGCAAAGGATTTTTGACTGCTAGCACAATAATCTAGTCCTGGTTAAACTCCAAACTCTTCAGTACTCTGCTACAGTAGATTTAGGAATTTACATGACAATCATCTGTATATATTAACCCTCTAATACCACGTGGTTAACAATTAAATTAAATTGTATGTGTTTGAAAGAAATGCTAAATTCTCCTATGAAAGTTTTATTATTCCTTTCTATACACAACAACAGGAATTTAAAAAACTTGCCCTGCAAAATATACTCTCAGTAAGACAAGAGGAAAAGATGGTCCTCAGTTTTCTTTTTCATATATTTACATTCCCACTCCATCTTCATGGCTTCCCTCTATAAATCTGATGCATACAATGACTTTTCACATTTGTCCTCATTGTTTTCCTCAGCCTGATCCTGTGACAAAACACTCCAATCCCAATTTGCCATACAAAAGCCAGGTATCAGAAGACAGGGTAATTACCTAAGAACTAACTGCAAGCCTCACTTTCTCTGACATTTTCTGAACTGCACATTTATAGTAACCTTCACTAGAACTGATTAAAAAACTGCCTCAAATTAGTTATCACATACACTATACTTACAGAACAAGCACACCACACCTGGTGTGTGTATGTTACCATGGTGTAACCTGCTGTACTTATGGTACCTCATCCCCCATTTTATATCTTCAGAAAAGGGGAAAAATTGTTAGGCCTGTCCATATTCAAAACATCAAAGCAATCATAATGAATCTTGACATAATAAGCCAAGTAAAACCTCAAGACTGTGATGAAGTTAAGTAGCACCTATACACCATATTAGCCACAATTTCTCTGTTATTTAAACAGCTATTAAAAAAAATTTAAATCTTCCTTTTGGAATAACGTTCTTTTTGGAAAGATACAATTAAATCATCCTAGCAGGAGATGGCATTGAGGCTCATCAGATCTGATACTGCTTTTTGTGACATAAGCTTAGTGTTCTTCACTATTGTTTTTCTGGTTTCCATCCACACTTACTGTCTGATTGAGAGAAGAATGGATGACAACACATATCCTGAGGCCATCTGGTTGCTTGAGAGTAAAACTGAGGTTCACAGGTTCAGAAAAGATTATTACTTGTGCCCTTATCCACAGCTGCTGCAAGTTTATGATTCAAAGTCACTTCACAAACCAAAGGAATGAAGACTGAAAGTGTTAGGATTTAATGGCAGACAAGATCAGTACTGAGGTACCCAGGTAACAGAGATGCAATGTTGTACTTGTAATGAACAAGTAAACATTTGATGAGGATTGTGTTAGAGCATCTTGAAAGACTGGGAGTAACAGATAACAACAGAACTGTATGAACTTTTTGGTCACACCAGCTTTATTCCAAACCTCCCTGGTTGTTTTTGGAGTTTGTACAGTATCCAAGGGGAGTGGAGCAGGGAATCTTTTCACATGAATGTTTTTGTGATTACACAGGGGCCATGCTCACTTCTGCCCGCAGGAACTTACAGATATTACATGGTGGGATTGGACTAGATGACCTTTAAAGGTTCCTTCCAACCCAAACAATTCCATGATTCTCTAATACTGGAGATAACTTACCACAGACAGGCTGCCCAAAAAGGTTCTCTGAATGTCTGATTAGGGGGTAAAAGCACAGTTAGCCATCCTTTCATTTGAAAGAAATTAATATTTACCATGCAGCTTTCTTGGCGCATGATTAGAATTGAATTAGGACAGAGAATACCTCATTTTATAATTTAGAAAAATAATTTTTTTTCAAAGCAAACCTAGACATACCCAGTTGCTGAAAGAGAAGAGCCACACTGGTGCCTGTAACAGGAAGGCTATCATGTAGAGGAGTCTGTATCAGCTGTCGGTCTCCAGCTCCCAAAGAAAACAATTTCTGTAGAAAGAATTTTTTAAAATTGAATTTATATAGAACGAACAAGCTGTCATCATATAGATAAGTGATTCATACTGCAAAAAATATTTATTTTGTATAATGAAATTTAAAGTCAAGTAGAGATCTGAAATATAACTTGGGGACAGTGATGTGTCTCCTTGAATGTACAGCATGATAGTGTCTCCCTTGCATTTACACTGACTTAGTTAAATAGTTATGGCTTTGAAGGCAGTTAACAGTACATTTCTATCAATACAATAAAAAACCTCCCGGGGAAAAAAAAAAGGTTTAAAATCCATTTGAATTTGAGGAAAATGTGCAGTATTACTAACTGAATTTCTTTGCTATCTACCATCCTCATGCATATATTAAGTATGAACACACTTGTGACACGTGGGAATTAAAGAGGACACTTCTGCTATTCCTGTGTTCCTGCTCTGCACATTAAAGCAGAATTACAACTTCAGTTACCTTTCCAGCACAAGAACATACCTCCCTTGAGGGAGGCAGGAAATGGGAGTGAAAGGAGTGCACATGAGTATCACATCCCCAGCAGCACTGCAATTGCAAAATACCCTTGCTTTCCTGTGAGTAAATCCACATGGCATTTGAGCACTGAGTGATGCCAAGCAGCTCCCTCTAACCAGACTCCCATGGGCTGGGGGGCATTCCTGTGGGGTAAATCTTCACTCTCTATGGCAGCAAAGGTGGGCAATGTAGGAAGGCAGCAAGCTCTGGCTGCTGCACAGCAGGTATTTAAAACCAAAAATCTCCCCAGTAAACCCAAAGCAGTCCCTGAGCTGTAGCAGTGTTCCCACTCTAAGGTATGTAATTCAATATAATTCACCTTCAGCCCTGGAAGCAAAAGGCTTAAGAGAGAAAAGAAAAACACTTAATCTCTGATTTAAATGACAGTTTGACAGTAGCAAACTTAAGCTGGAAATGAGTGAGCATTTTATTTGAAGAGAGAAAGCAGAAGGAAGAACAACCAGAGGAGCACGATTTTTCCTTCCTCTTCTAGCAGAGCAAACAGCCACTGAGAAAAGCTGCATTTATGGACAGAGAAAAAAAAGAGAGGATAGAAGCAGAGCCAGAAGTTCAAGTGGATCACCAAAACTAAAAATATGAGGCTCAAATACCACTGGAAAAGAGGGTTCTGATAAGGAGATAAAATCTGATTACTCTCCTTGAAAACCAAAAGCCTAGGATAGAAAAAAAGATGTGGTGGCCTGGAGAGCAGTAAGGCAGAGCTTGACTGAGCTGACAGGACATTCTGACACTTTCTGCAATAAGAGAAGTTCCATAGCAGCCAAGGTTGCTGGAAAAACCAGC
>VZTT01064985.1:18212-29785 GCA_013400855.1 Buphagus erythrorhynchus | reverse complement strand
ATAAATTTGTTGTATTTCACCAACCAGCACAGCAATATTCACCAGCTATAATTAAGGACGTAACAATCAAAGCTCACAACCTTATTTTAGCTTAATGTCAAATTGTGCTGTTTAATATTTTTACCAGATTTCAAGCTCTAGCAATCCTCACAAGAATTCTCCACTACANACTCCTCCCATGATGTTAAGCCTTCCTGAGGAAAGCAGAGCAGAAAACAAGCCTGTGTTCCCCTCTGTCAGGTACTGTAAATCAATGGATAATGGCCAGCACAGGGGTCAGAGGTGCATATACTACAGTGTTTTCACTGTCTGTTAGTGCCTATGTGGCCATAAAAAGTCAAGCAAGGATCAATGGACAAAAAGAGAGGCTGCTGGGACTAAAGAAGATAACAGCCACCCATACTGAAATACAACAAATTTATAATACTTACTACTTACATATTACTGAGTTTGGAAAATAACTTTTCCATTAAAAAGTACAGCTTACATCCATGGCAAAGTATGCTGAAAGCAGTGAGATATTTAAGTGCATACCATAACCCATTAATTTGATATTTTTAACAATAGTCATTGGCTGGTTCCCTTTGTATTAACAATAAGCCAATGACAACAATTAAGACACATGAGGAAAATATACAAGTCACAAAAACACACACAGCAGTGGCAAATATTCTATAACCACATTTAAAATTGACAAAACAGCAGAACACAGGCATGGCTATTGCATGCAAGACAAGGTGTATCTTAATATTTTTAATATTTCCAAAGTTTTAAGGTGGGGGGAAAATGCTTTCCTTATACATTAGCCAGATCACATCTGGTTCCGGTTGAAATGCCACTTTCTAAAAAATGGGTGGCATGGTGGGAGGGAAAAGGAAGGGAAGAAGAGAGCAAGGAGTAGATTTAGATTTGATGCCTATCAACTACCAAAAGTAGAGTTAACAGCTGGAGTCTGTAATTGTTTTTGTTACTGGTAATATTCCCCTTCTGGTTTTCCAATAGTTATACATCTATAAAACTTTATCTTATACAACTCCATAGGTTTTACCCATGTTGGAAGAATCCATCAAATACTTGTCTTCAGTCCATCTAGTACAACAAGAAGTTCTTTCAGTAGAAAGATAATTACACATACAGTAGTCCACAGTGATTAATAAACATGTAAGACTTCAACAGAAAGACTATTACATCTGTAAGTCATTTCAATTATTCCTCATGTATAAATATTTAATTCAGCAAAATTATTCTAGGAGCTGAATTGCTTCTAAAGACCGACCACCCTTAGCAGTGTTACTGTACAAGTATTTTTAGACATCCATAACATTTCAACATTATTTAAAAAACAGCATCTTATGCTTATTGTAGCACATCCCTTTAAGGGTAAACTTTGAGTACACACCTCAAACTAAACACCTACTCATTTGAACTAGATACACTTACTGCAATAGTAGAAGAAAAATTACCAATAATTTATAAATTTCAGATTGCTTTGCTGTGGAAAACATAATCTCTTTGCTGAAGTCTCTCTATAAAATTCCATTTACCTTCAAACAGTAAACAATATCCAGTATAAAATTTACAAACATTTGTAAATTATTGCTTTCTTAAAGAAATAAATCTTAACTATTAAACATTTTCCTTAAAAGAACAATACAAAATCTTCAAATACTTAAACGTATACATTCTCCTTTCACATAGTAAACTGTCGTCATGCTTGAAAGAAAATAAAAAACAAGGAGAGTGAAACAGATTAACTGCATAGCTCCAATTCACTTATTTCAGACAAGATACTATAAATCATCTTGAAACAAAACAGGCAATTATAATGTGCACAAATGTTATGATATTATGCATCCCTACTGGTCCAGTGGTTTAAATTATTGAAACTGATGGTTGAACAAGGGCATATTGTTTCAACACACTTAGATTCCTTGAACAATTCTAATTCTTCCTTCAGCTATCCACTGCTCTGCAGATCTCTGATGTCAATAAACAGAGAGATGAATGTTTCTTATATAATTCAGGGCCACATCTAAAAGGATTAAAATATATGTCCAAAATTTCTCTAGCAGTATCTTTCGTAAAGGATCACATAGGTTTTTTCCCCTTCAATACTGGAAGAAGAATCTAAAATTAAAGTAAATACATACATCTTCCTTCAAAGCATTCAGTGAGGACAGAGCAGCTCCTTTCTCCTTGTAATCACTACCCCACATTTCAATCCTCTTCACCTCAGTGTAAGGGAAACAGGAGTGAGAGCCACAAGACAGAATCATTTCAAAACACAATCAGCTATTTGTAAACACTCTTTCTTGCAGAAAATCTGCAACTGGTAGTTGCAGGAAAAAGCAGCACGTAAGGTAAATCAATTAGCTTGCTAATTTCTCACCCTCATTCATTTAGCTCTGCACTGTATTTGTCGTAATTGACTATAATTATGTTAATTACCAACTCCAGTATAATTACTATATTTATTGTCATTGAGCACACTATGTACCCAAAGCAAAGCTGGCATTTGTTGGGCATCAAAAAAATAAATAAATAAAACCACACAACTGTTGGGAGGGGTTTCTCTGAAAACTGGCTGATATACCTTCAGCAAATGAAAGGGCAAAAGAGATTTCATGCAATGCTCGTTTGAAAGCATCAGTTCATTAAGGATATTAATTTTCTGATAACTACACATTTAAGCATGACACACTGGAGCAGTATCTACAGGATTTAGCAATTATTAATGCGTGACAGTTTCAAATGCTAAGTGAATCAATTAAACAGCAGCATTCACAATTTGAGAAGAGATAACTGCTTCATAACTGCCTAAGACTACAATTTTCACATGACAAAAAAGGGCCATTCAGGCTCCTTCAAAACCTGACAGGTCAAGAAAGAAGTTTGAAACAAAAGCACCTTATAACCATCATCTCTCCTCTTTACTTGTCAGATCAACTTTGCTAGTGTCTCCGCTGAAATGGCATCACCATGCCAGCTGCCACAAGGTGATTTTTCATGTCTTGTCAAAGAAATCTTTTATTCTATTTGCTCTGCATTAACATGTTACATTTATTGATCAAGCCCTTTCTGCAGCCACAGCAGGGCACTGTGCTCTTATGCCTAAGGGGGCTTTGATGTCCTGGTGACATTCTAGACCGAATAATGCACATACTAAATGGATTTAATGCAGAAATGTGTTTGTGCATGACAGCTACATTAATAACAGCCCCTCATACTGATAAATATGCAATTGCTACGATTAAGAGTTACCCAATTATGGTGAAAATATTTTTCTACCTTATAAATAAAACCATCAAAAAGTTTTAACAATAGTGCATTTCCTTCAACATCTTAAAGTGCTATAAAGATGAGTCTAAAGGCTTTAAAAATATGTCATGCTTTGTTTTGAATTCTGGCTTTTATTTCCATCTCTCTTTTGTTGTTCATCCTCCTGTTCTGCATGTCTTATTGCTGCACAGATCGGGAAGGTGGTTAGAAAAAAAAAAAAGCCTTTCTTTCAGATACTTAATTTACAAAGAGGAACATGCCCTGTAAAAACTGAAGCCCATTTCCAGGCTGCCACTTGCATATTCCCCCAGGCAAAAAAACAGGAGGCAGAAGAGAGAAAGAACAATACCTAGTCCACAGAGAAGTTATTACAAAGCCTCAGCCTCACAAAAGTCATGGAGGAACATTCCAGACTAGGATTGAAGTTCAAGGGGATGTTTTCATACATGCACCTTCTTCATCAGACAGTGGAAATTATGCACAAGCACATACTGTGCAAATTATTCAGGCTCCTAGCAGAAATAATCTGCACCCTAGAGAGAGGGAAGAGATATTTGTATCTCCATGAGCACAATTATTGGATTAATCCTTCCTCATTGGCCAAGATTAAAGAATCACTCTCCCTTTCACCTCATAGCTTAGACCAAGAAGGAATCTCTGTAAGAAAAAGGGAAACAACTCACATGTTTAAAACTACTGAGGACAAAATTACAAGATGGACTTCTCGGTGAATTGAACTGCACATGTTATTTATAAAAGCATGGCACCTGCTTGTACAAAACCACTGACATCTGTTATTCAAGCACTGGAGTGCCTTTAATGTGAAAGGAAAAATTTTGAACAAAGTAATCTAGGACAAAAAGACATCTAGTAAAAAAAAGCTTTGAACAAACAGTGGGTTTGGTTTTTTTTTTTTTTCTTTCCACAAGATAGCAAGATGCATCTAAACTAAAATCGTTGTATTTCATCCAAATCTCTACTCTGTACCTGTATTACATCCTTCTTATCCACTTACTGCTTTCTTTCCCTCACCAGTGATTACTACTTACCTCGTTCTTTTTTTAGTGAAATTTTTAACTTTCCATGACCAACAACCATTTTTCATTCCACCTTGAAATGCTTTACAAAGTTTCCAGGTAACACTAGCACTGACACATCAGTGTCTCTTCTTCCCATACTCTATGCCTTTGCAAAATGAGAACTGGGGAATATTTTCCACATATTATGGAAGAACTCTGTTACTAGGGAAGGCTATCAAATACAGCTGCCATGACAGGCTCAGGAGCAGATTTCCAAAGCAGAACATCTCTGCTCCTGAAACATACCTTATTGAGAATACATGGAGTAAATAGTTCATTTCTAAAACATCTGAAAATCACTACTGAAATCAAAAGAGCTGCTACAACATAGGCCATATCACACCAATAAAGCTGCAGAATCACAGCATAATTTAGGTTGGAAGGAACATCTAGAAATCATCTAGTCCAATTCCCTGCTCAAAAAAGGGGGATTTCAAAAGTTAGATCAAGTTGCTTGGGGCTTGTCCAGTCACATTTTAAATATCACCCAGGATGGAGATTGCACAGCCTCTCTAGGCACCTCTTACCACTCAACCTTCTCTGAGGTGGCTGGAAATTCCCTTGCTGCAGCTGTGACAACTGCCTCTTGTTCTTTTGCTGTGCATCTGACAAGAGTTTGGCTCCGTCTTCTTCACAACCCCCCCCTTGGCCCCAAAAGGAAACAAAAGATATTAGAAAGTATTCAAACAAAATCAGTGTAATGAAAACAGCATGAGAAGAAATAAGTCACAAGTGGACTACAGCTGTCTGGGATTGAAGGATTTCCATCAGCCAGAGACATAAGCAGGAGGCAATCCAGTGGCACCACATCCTGCTGATTACAGCCAGCATCTTTTAAGGACACACACATTTCTCCCTTTGTGTCACAAAACACAAAAAAAATTGCTGTTACTCCTCCTCTTTCTCAAAATTCCCATGTAAGTTCCCTTGTACCTTGCACCTCTTTCCCTCACAGGGAAAAGGGGATATGTGTAACCACTGTGACTGGTGACAGTCACTTTGAATGCCAGAAGAAAGAGCTGGATCCATGTACTGCTCAGAATAACCAAAGGGAGACACTAGTTCTTGGAAAAAGGCAAACAAGAAAGACACAAAAGCAACTGATGTATTGTGATTACGTATCAAGTGCTGATATTAGATATACCACATCTGATGCAAAGATAATTAAGCATCTACACGGCCCCTAAAGTTTATTTAAGAAAGAAGAAGGGGCTCTAGCCTGGGAAGAATTCTGAAGTCAGAAAAAAAATGGTAAAAAATGTACACTTTTCTCTGTATTAAACTGCCAGTTCAAAAGAACTAATGACAACCCTCCCCTCCTCTGTTATATGGACACATCACAAGCAAAAAGAAAATAACCAGGGAAATCTGAGTAATAAAATCACCATACGTAAGAACATTTGGCTTTCTTTCTCCCTTTCAAAAAACAGACAAATTCTCATCCAATAATAAATCAAATTATAATGAAAGCTAACATCTTTACTGCAAATAACTACTGTGCTAACAAAATACAGTATTCTATCTTTTCCTATATTTTGATCACCCTTGGTCATCTTCATTCAACTCACACCTTTATCAGGAGACAGCAAGTTAAACTAGACAATCAAACTCCTTTCTAAACCAACATTAATTGTAGACATTGTTTCTCTACTGAAAACAACATACTAAACTTTTTTAGTTAAGTATTTACTGATAAAAATCATAAAACTCATCGCTATACTACAACATTATTTTAAACAATAATACCTATTTAAAGAAGATGACACTGCTTACACTTCCTTCAACAGCTGCCCAAGACATTATTCTATATTCACAGTCATTTAAGGTTATGACATTTATTCTGTATCTTATCTGACTTTCTCAATAATATGCAGGTACAGGGTTTAATATGAGTGCAGACCAGTGTGAACAGCTACTGTGCCATAAACACTTCACTCTTAGTTTCTATATACTTAGTAAATCTAAGCACTACTCAAATGAGAAACCCTTACTGCTCTCATCCAATTTAGTATTAGCTTCTCAAAGGAAAAAAAAATCCATTTCTCCCCTTTCCCAAATCTGATTTCTGGTCTTAAAATACTTTTACAGATTTACAACTACAACTTCTCCTACATCACAAGCTGATTGTTTTTCCCCAACCTCAATAAAACCAAATTATATCCCTTCTGAAAAAACAGGCTAAGTGTTTTGGGTAGAGAAGAAAAGAAGGAAAGAAAACACAGATTTCAAAAATACATCACCAATTTTGCTCTCCATGAAAATATGATCAGAGTTTTAAAGAGGTACTTTACATTCAAATGTAATGTTATTATTTTACTTCATGAAATGAAACAAATTCAGAGAACTGTTCTTCAAATCATGCATTAACTGAAAGAGACAGACACTTCTTTTCCCAGAAATGTAAAGAAGGAGCAGTCTTGTCAACATGTTAAATCTAAACACACATACAGACCTTCAATTATCTTCATGACAAAAATAAATTATTGTTTGATCCCCTCCCCCAGCAAAATTGTCTTTTCTGATTACAATATCCAACTGTACAGAGTCATAGTACAACAGCCCACAGATTTAGTGTCTCCTTTGCTCTGTTACCTCTTACATGTAGGATTCAGTCTTTCAGAGTTGACAGAGGCTCAGAAGAACATTTATGAGTGTTAAGTAAGTTAAAATCAATGGTTGTTTCTTCTACGAAAACAAGGCACCAGCACACTACTTTTTGTATTACTCTTCACAAGCAGACTGTGAGCTTACCCCCCAATAAAATAAAAGGAAAATGAGTTGAGCCCAACTCTACCTCCACAAACCTATTTTTTATTAAACAGACAATTGTACTCAAATTTTTTCTCTGTACTTACCCACATTTTTCAACTTGAAATATACTCTGCTAAACCTCAGCAGGCTCTTATAAGGATTAAATTAAATGGGATGCTGTAGTAGCTAATAGGAGTACTACAGAATCCTAAACCAATCCATGTATTAAAATACTTAGAAGGAATTACAAATTCTAACTGCGCTTAGCTTAAGCTTTAGCACTTAACTACACAGATGCACAAAAATAAAATCATAGAACAAAGCACATCATCTGGGAAAAGAGCATTATAAAGCATTTATAGTAATAATCAGACATTCATAAATAAAATTTGAAAAAAAGGGAGACAAGCACACACTTACCTGTGTTTCAGTTAAGGAAAATTCACTTTTGATCCCATTCTTCACTTCTTCAGGTAACAACACTTATTTTAATTTAAGTAGAGAACAAGGCATAAGCTTCTCAATGGGCATCATTTATGTTAACAATAATAAATTTCCAGACTCACCCGGTTATTCAAGCTCCAAGTGTGAGAGAAAAGGAGATAAACATTACCTATAAAACAGTGTCGTCCACTTGATAACAATTAAATGTACCCGACATACATCTTTCTACTTTGAAAAAAATAATCAGTCTATTTTAGGAGTTGGAATTCCACACTGCACTTGAAAAAATCTATATACTGCCACATACCTTAACAAGTTGAAGCTAAGATCTAGCCTTTTTGCCATATGTCCATATTTTCTTCCTAGGAATTCTGGAATTTCTTCACAGTCCTGACTAATGTAGGATACCTGAGAAATAGAAGCAACAAGGAAACATTTCATGAGTAGATTTAGTTCCTTGTCCAGATTCTGTCTCATTGATAAAATGATAATGTGCAGTACAGTGAATCGGCATTACAGCTTTAAACTATTTTTACTAGTTTTACAGATATGAAATCTATCACACACACTCATTTTCCTACTGATACCATCAACTCAATATTTATTACATCTTTAGTCTTTATGCACATTTTGTCTCCTTACAGATAAAAATACTTCGAATAAATATACCATATTTCTTCTATTTCACTGTTAATACTTTGACCTAATGTTAACTTCACATTATCATTCTGACATGCTCCAGAAGAAATTTGTTTGAAGGATCAAAAGCCACCCAAAGGATCTTCTAGTTTAGCCCTTCACATACAACAAACAAAGGGTGTTTTCTAAATTTTGGTGCAGAAATACCTAAGCAGTGTATGGTCAACCATTCTCCTAACCATTCCTTGAGAGGATTATTACTCCCAGTAACACACTAGGGACAGAGCAAAAGGGCTGTCCATGACCTGAAAAATGAAGCAGGCAGCTTCTTTTCAGACAGACAAGTCTTAAAGATTTCTGGCTACACCACCTATGAGCAGATTACACTGCTCATTATCCCTCACATACATGTAAATATCTTTTCTCTTTTTCATACTAGCCCATCTAACCCATCTTTAGCAAACACAGGAAGAATTTGTGGCAGACAAAAACCAGTCTACTCAGATTCTGTTTGTTTTTAATTTGGTTTTAGTCAGAATGAAGTGAGTGATAATATTTCCAGAACACAAAAAGTAAAGCAGCTAAACTTCTTCTATTTTTTCTGCTGTACTGTTTTATAAGTCATTGGTTTGATTTCTTCAACGAAATCCCACAAAGCTTTTCAAAACTATTGTCAAGAATTCTATACATCTATATTGGCTCATCCTTTCAGTGTTCAAAATACTTACATTTCAGATTTTGTGTTGCAGAAATCTTAGTTTCCCTTAATGGCCAACTAGCAAGTTAAGCACCATGTTAGACCACAATCTGTACAACACTGCAATTATCCACATGTTTAATTATAAAGTCAATTTCAACACCATATTCCACTAATCGAAAATACATTGGATGAAAAATATGCCAAAAAAATCCATCAAACTTTGTTTTGATAGTATTTCACCTTCTGCTGAAACAGAGACTCCTCTGCAGAGCAGACTGACAGTATGTACTTCTGCAAGTCATCCTGATCTCCTACACTCTAAAAATGATTGCATCTGATAATACTATATGGCATTCCATTTAATTCATTTTGTTCAATAACTTCTACAGATAAAGCTGACAACAGTGAAATAATTTTTATGAGGAGAAAACAGGTAGCTTGAAGCTCAGTTTAACAACTTCTTCCCCTTGTTAAATCAGACCTGCTCTTGCAATATATTCTGCTACCAGACATCCACACAACTTGAGCAAATATAAGAACAAAAGGGAAAGGAACTGTTTTGGGTAGTTGGCATCCTAATGGTTTGGATATAACAGAAAATGTCTTGCAGAATTTATTGAATTAAATATGTTGGGGTTTTCCTCCAGTTTACATCTAAAATAATCACAAATGCATTTTACAACATACACAAAGGTATGCATGAAAGAATTACATTATTGTTCACGGAATGATAGATTTCTTTAAATTAATGCTTGCAAACCCGTTGAAAGACATCACATTAACAGCTTAATAACACTTTGGTCTAAGAATTTGGTTCAATGTAACATGCTGAAACAGAAATAACTAAAATATGATGTCTATTAACACTGGAGGACAAGACTGAGGAGATACAAACACAGCAAGAGCACAGACCCTCACTTTGCCTTTCACCCAGGGAGAAGCTGAGAAGGAGCAGGGGATTCTGGCCTGCTGCACACTGCTTCAGAAACCTACCTGGCCATAGAAGCTCTATCCAAGAGAATAGAAGTTGAAGAAAAAGATTCATACAAACGTGGTTTAGAGCACACAGAAGACAAAATACATAAAATGTAGCAAAGCTTCAGCCTTTGAACAGTTATAATATGCAAATATATTTATACAACTGGTACAAACAGATTATTCACAGGCATATTTGCAGATGGCATATTGTTATCATGACCTTTCAATGATGAGGCCTTGTAAAGACATTTTACTTCCACAGAGTCCACATCAGCACACTCATAGTACAATGTTAATATAAAACAAGATGTCAGTAGACATAAGAAAGAAGAATATTTCTTCATTTTCATTGTTTCAGTTCAAAATCATTTATTCAGGAAACAATAAAAATTACATAATTCAGTATTCTTTTGCTTCCATTTCAAAGACCACCAAAATTACTATGAGCTTCCAAGGATATATCCAGAGATGTCACCACTGAGAGATGAGAGCAAGCACACTTTTCCCAAGACTCCAGCTCTTTGGCTGCAAGGCACATCAGTAACAGCAGATTTCTTAGATTTTTTCTATACCAGTCACAGAACATCACACAGGATTAAAAACTGGAGGTAGAGGTTTCCATGGCCCAATTCTCCAACTCGGATAAAGTACAGGTTGGTCACAGTCAGTCATTACAGGTGCCCTATTCAATACCCCTCCAAAATGTTCAGAGTTTCCTACAAAGGCCAGCATCAGATAGGCTATAGAGGCCTGAGATATTCTTGCAGACTCTTCAACACACTGTATGCAATTCACATAAAAAAATGTTGTTACAAAATTTAAACATAAGTTAACTACCAATAGCAGTTGCACCTCTCTTCTGCTTTAGTTTCAGAGTATATTACCATTTAGTCTCTGTGATCATTCTACAATGACTCTGTAATCTTAATAACCCAGAGAATAACGTCTTTATTAAGGAATGTCACCAAAAAGGTCATATATGAACTCTCAATACTGCATATACTCTCCCATTGAATGGAATTATATCTGGAGAATATTTCCAGTCAGCTGAGCATTACATTTTACTCTATGCTGTTACAAGACTGTATGTGGGCACATAGACAAATTAAGGGGCTCAAGGCATGCTCAAGGGAAGAAGGCAGTGTGTCCCTCAGTGCCAGAGTGCACCACCTAGACCACAGGAACTGTTTCCTGCAGCAGCCGGGAAGTTAGCCAGTTAACTGTCTTCATATCACACACATATTTACATGAATTCCACACAGGCATAGTGACCAGATTAAAGAAGCAATTAGATGGGCAGCACCCTGGTTTAATGGTAAACCATTTTCAAAAATAAGACAAGCTTCCTTCTCCTTAGCGGGGAGAAAAAAAAGGGTTCTAAAGTTCTAATTTTAGGCACAGGTTCATCAACTTTAAGCCAGAATTTTTTCCAGTAGCCATACAAGGCGCTGGGTAAAAGTCAGCAGGATGTGTTCTATTTCCTAACTTCTCTTTAACCAAACCGAAACATACATTCCTATGTATGTTTCAGGAAGTTTCAGGAAGAACAACACTTAGCAGATTTCACTCTTTCAGCTCCTTCTCGCGGCCTCCCGCAGCCTGACCGGGCAAGCGCCGTTCCGAGCCGGAGCACATCCCGCTGGGAGCGCGCTGCGCGGGAGCGTCGGGAGCGCGCCCGCCGCACGTGAGCGGCACAGGGCAGC
>VZTT01064985.1:0-17888 GCA_013400855.1 Buphagus erythrorhynchus | reverse complement strand
GGGGGCGGCGGCAGCGCGGAGCTCCCGCCGCCTCCTGCGGCCGGGCCGAGCGCGCAGCCACGGCCCCGAGCGGTGACAGCGCGGGCCTGGAGGGGCCCGAGATCTGCGTGCCCAGGGCACGGTCATCCTTGTCCGGCGGCCGCCCCAGGCCCTGCTGCGACAGCGTACCTGGAACGCGAGTCGAAAGCGGCACGCAGCGACTGCCGCGCCTCACAGAATCTGCTCGGTTGGAAAAGACCTCTTGGACCACCCAGTCCAACCCAGGACCGAACACCACCACGCCAACTAGACCATGGCATGAAGTGCCACGTTCAGTGTTTCCTTAACACCTCTCGGGACAGTGACTCCACCACCTCCCTGGGCATCCCATTCCTATGTTGAATCCCTTTCTATCAAGAAATTCTTCCTCATGTCCAACCTAAATCTGCCCTGGCCCAGCTTAAGGTACATGCTGTCATCAGCTACCTGAGAGAAGAGACACCTCCACCTTTCCAAGGCCTCCTTTAAGCTGCCCCCACCCTTACTCCAAGCCCTCTCTTCTCTGGGTTAAACAATCCCACAGCTCCCTCAGCTGCTCCTCATCAGACTCGTGCTCCAGACCCTTCCCCAGCTCTGCTGCCCTTCCCAGCACCGGGGCAGCACCGTGTGCTGGGCTGTGACAGTGCTGGAATAGGCCATGGGAAGAGGTGATGGAAATAGCCAGTCTGTGACAGAGGGATCAGGCCTTGCATGTCAGTTCCCATAAGGCGCTAGGTGACTTGGAGCATTACCCGTACTGGCTTTCCACCTACTGAGCAGCTCATTAATTTGTGGCATAAAGCATAACTTGCCTTTGAAGAGATGTATGTCACTGGTAAAGCAATGCCTGCAGAAAAAACCCAAACCCATGCTATCTCCAGGAGAAGTCTACATTCTCATAGCAATATTTTTTTTTGTCTCTAGAACACAGGGTAATTTGCGTGGAAACCAGAAATACCTTTGGAATTATCAGAAAACCCTGTCAAACGAGTCTTTCCAGGACACAAGAATTTACTAATTAAAATAATGGCATGATGGTAGGTTATCACTGTTCAGGCAGACTAGAGGAGCTGCAGGTTTTCTGTAATAATTTTATATGAGACTTTTAAAGGTTTCCCAAGCCTGGATCCTAAATCCTATTAGTCATCTACCTACCTTTTCAGCTGCCTAAGCACCTTTAAAAATCTGGCTCGTTTTTCCCCTTTATTGCTAATATAGCATAACTCACTTTTGCTGAAAGCGGAGGCACATGCTGTGAGGGGAAATAAGTTTCAGGAGGATATGTATTCCTCACTGCAAACCACTTTCTTGAGTTTATTCAGCAACACAGCAGAAACCAATACTGTACTTGCTACTCTACCTCTTAGTATCAACAGAATAAATTCTTGGTACAGCTGTGGCACTACACCTTCTCTACAGCCATCCCTCCTTCAGTGACTGCTGGACAGGAAACACTGTGTAAATAGGGGAGGAAAAAATGTTTTTCCTCCCTGTTCTTTTAATGTATTTTGTTAGAAATGTCAATGGGCCAACATGCATAAAAATCAAAATACGGCCAATAAATAAATCACTCCAGTGCTTTGTGTGATCTAATTTTCCTTGTATCATGTAAGACAGAAGAATCAAACCCTTCAGCCACAGTAAATAAGCTGATCCTACACTGACGAATAAAACTTCTGTTTCTTTAAGTAAGAGTTTTCCGTCCAGGCATACTTGCTGGTTCAGATCATCACTCAGCATGCTTCAAACCATCAGGGCCTTTATTTATCTATTAGATTGTATAGTAAATAACATATGCCAAGAAAAACAAGTACTATGTGAACTGTAAATTTAAACAAAGCAATACATTCTCCTCTTTCTGTATCTACTTCTTTTTATCTATCTTTTAGCTCCAAGCATGTGGTTCCCACCAGAATGAACACATACAGCTCAAGGCTCAAGTGGCCCACTGCTACAGTAAGCTGTATTTGTCTTAATGGAGTAAATTCAGTTCAATACTACACTCATGTAAAATTGGAATAACTATATTGAAAACAATTTAGCACATCATTATCTACATTATTAGGATTAATTTTAGTAGAGTGTTAGCTGTCACTTTAAAGATATCTGCGAAGAAAAAGCATCCCTGCCTAAATAGTTTACAAAATAGCCCACACAAATAATAGCAAGTTTGGGGTTTTTTTCCAGCTTCTTACATTGCCAGTTGCATTAACCTGCCATTGATCCTCCTACTTACTAGGCAAGACCTTGTCTAGAGGGAAAAGTTGCAGGTGCAGCTCCCTAAACTAGGTGACTTAAATTGACTTTATCATCTCTTCAATCAGTCGAGCTGAATTTTCTAAATTACAAAAACAACTTAAAGAGGTGGCAAACTGTTTTAAGTGCATCAGGCTTATAGTCGTTCCTTTGAAACCAGTGCAACGTTTTCTTGTACAGACATGGCCTAGATTGTTATCTGCCATGGATAAATAATAGATCCAAGTCCCATGGTGGGTAACAAGAAGGGAGTGCTACCGACCGCAGTGACAAAATGGGACTATTACAGGAAGGGAAAAACAAAACTCCCTGAAACAGAGGAAAGGAGAAGAGAGATTACTGTTTTATTGTGGTGTTTCCCTAGACTTTGAAAACTTACATCTCAAAAATCCTAATTCTGCTGCCAGTTTCCTACAGGATGATTGGTGATCTTCTCCACCTTTGTATTTTTAGAGTCTGCTTTATTTCCTAATTTCGTAAGTACCCATCACTTGCATATAATTTTCAAAAGCAATGAAAACTCAAAGCTGTCTGCCACCCAGGGACTATTTTGTAACATCTGATCTGCAATTGTAACAAAGTTATAACATAATCTCAAATTTCAGGCTTTTGAGTCAGTGTGCTAGTTAGTTTGGGCCCCATGTTGTTAGGAAGCCAAAATCCATCACAGAGCTATGTAAATCCGAAGGCTACTCCAGCTTTTGAGCCAGCTGATCACCAGTGTCACTTTATAGTACAGATTCTAGAAGAACATGAGGCAGCCTCTGGGTTTAGGCTGTTTTTCACCTTACCATATGTATTTGTACTTCTGAGTATCTCAAAACATTACCTTCTTGAGTCCTGGCCCCACACAACCTGCATCATCTGAAAGTTTTATTTAGCTTCGATTGAGCTGCCTAGATGAGTAAAGCTTCAAAAGACTAAGTTTGTACTTACAGAATGTATTTTTCAGTGGTTCCTCAGAAGCTGAAAGTTTTGTGAGGACTTTTTGCAGAGGTTAAAATAATTTACATGACAGTTGGCCATAGCTGACCTTTGAAATGTCTTTTTTACAATTTATATAAAAAAAAATAAAAATCACTTGTTTATTTAAATAATCAGTTTCACTGCAGTTAGATGCAGAAGATGGCACTTCTGTATGGGCCATTCAATAAGATTTCCTAAGATTTTTAACAGAGAATTGCCAAAACTGCTTGATATGTGAGTTATATACAGACAAAACCAACACTGACATTTTAAAAAATGGGGGTTTTGAGTTACACTAATATGCTCATTACATCTTTTATACACACACATACATATATATGTTGACCTGTTCTTTGAATATAGAGCATTATATGTTCAAAAAAATACCTGGAATCCAGCTCCAAACAACTGGGAAGCAATGTGTTGGAACCATGGTAGGTACCCATCAGATCTGCCACTTAATAAATAAGTTCTACATGTAATAACAACAGAACTTTGTGTCATTTTAGGAGTCAGTTGCTTAAAATGTGTACTCAGTTACAATTAGGAAATCTCATTTGACCAACTGATTAAATAATTCGCTGATACAAAACAGTAAATATGGCATAGCACCAATCACCAAATGAATTATGCCATTTCATGTAAAGCCTTTGTATACAAGCATTTCTCATTTTAAATGAACACTGAACATTTATTAGAAGAAATAATAGCAATCCTGACTCTTTCATTAACTGAAAGGTATAAAAATATTTGAGTTAATCAAAATGGTCTGTTTTCCAGCTTGCAGCACACTATGTATGTATGCCTCCATGTACACAAATACAATTATGCTATATTTCAGAGTAACTCAAATAAACTATAGTCTAGTTTAAAAAAAAAAAACACATATATATTTCTCCTGACAAAATAGTGTGTTTGAACAGGGTTTTCTGAAGCAAATGATTTCAGACAAAATCTCAGCCAAGTAACAGAATTTTTCCAACTTGACCTTCAGAAAATTTGGCTCACAGTTTACTCAAAAAACTCATTTTCTTGATGCTAACCATGAAAATATTGTCTCAAAATATTTGTTAATAATTATCCACAGCAATATGAAGTGAATACAAACCGAATCGATTTAGCTAAATAAGATTGACTGTAGTACAGACATTTTTCTCTGTATTGCCAGAGGAACATTTTATTCATATGTAGTTTCCCTTACACCTGTTTTTAATCACAAAGAGTTAAACAGGGTGTTTAATGTCCAAACTAATAACTTCAGATGTCTCCCAGGAAACAGCATCACTAGCACTCCCTGCTGTGAAACATGCAGGAAAAAACCCTGATAGAAAGAAGATAAAGTACAATAAATTGTGTACTTTAGTCCCACAGAAAGAAATACAGTAATGATGATGTCATTTGCCATTCCTAAGCTGAACTGCTGCAAATTAGGTTTCTTCTTTCCTATCTCCAAACTATTTCTCATACTGCCACTTATAAGGATATTTAACAGCCAATGATAAACAGGTTAAAGGTATCTGAAAAGCAAGTTATGCATACGCATTCAATACACTGGTACACCTTTTCTTGAAAAGCATTAGTATGACAGTGTGACATTGTGCTATAAAACTTAAAGATAAGAACATCTGAGTGACATTAAAGTGTTGGGTTCTTTTCCAGAAGTATGTCCATGCTGAAACTCTACAGGATAAATTTGTCCAGAAAAGCAATCAATGAAAACTGGTTCTCTCCTACTACTCATGGCTCATGTAACAACTCTGGGTTTGCTCTCCTACTGTTAACTAATGGCCTTGATTTACATTTTTCCATTCTTGTGGAGACTCATATGAGAAATATAGGGGGGTTAATATTTCTACATTCATCTAGAGTTTTTGAGTTTTACGCTTTCCCGCAACAAAAAAGCAGTGTCCAATCTATTTCCTACTTTTTGCATTTTGGCTCTTTCATTCCTCCAGTGTCCTCAAGAAAAACAGAATTATGTCTAAAACCATCTCTGGGATATATTTGGTTATTATTTTCCTATTATATGGCAGAAGTGTGGTATGAGCACAGTGAGGCTACATGGTCATTGTGAATTAATGCAGCACATAAGCTCAGTCACTGTTTTATTGCAAAGGCACCCTGAAGTTCAGCATCTTCTGATGTCTTTGAAAAGCTTCATTTTGTAACGTTGTTAGCATTCTTTTAAGGCAAGTTTATGTATATACTTCGAAATGCATTATTCTATAAGCTGAGTTTTCAAAAAACAGAACAACATAAAAGCTTTGATGACAGGGAAAAAAAACCCTTTCATAAAATTTGTGCTCAGTAATCTCATCTCACTTCCAATAAAGGTAATGACAGTTTTGTTGACCATGGTATGACCCAAATACAATCAAAAATCCCAAATGTTACAGTATATAGTACACTATAGCTATTAGGCTAGAATGATGTTTAATAAGTTACATGCTCAACAACTAAGGCATAGCAACAATTAAATGTGCAATTTATTTCTGCCTTCTCATGAGATATGTTGTAGATTTTGGTGTTTGGTTGGTTGGGTTTTATAATATACAGAATTCTGTTTCCTTCAGACTATAGATTGGACAGAGATAAGTAAATTACCTCAATCAGGTAAAATATCACTAAGTTCCTCAATGCACTATATTACCAGAACTTCTAGCATTTTAAATGCACTTATTCACATGCTATGCCAGGAAAATAGAAAAATCCTCTTATTATTATCCTACAAAAAAAGGAACTGGGGCATAGAATGGATACTTTATTTGTATAAAAACTTATATTTATTATCTGTAGTCATCTGGGGAACTGAAGCTGCACCTCCCAAGACCTAGGTCTGATACCCTAACTGTTAGCACACAATATATGTATTGCTTTGTCTTGTTTGGTGTAGGTATTACATAACAAAAATTACTATTTCCCTTAAAAAGATGGGCAAGAAACATAAATTCTTTACTCCAACTAGACAATACTTGCAGTAAAAGAGTTATTTCAAGCTAAAGGGTGATTATGATTCTCTGTTTGTGCCATCTAGAGTACAGCACACAGAAGAAAGATGCTCACATGGGGCATCCACAAGCTTTGTAGATTATTGCAACATTTGGACATGTTGTTAAAACTAAACCTATAGGACAAACCAAAGATGAGAAATTGTATTTTTTTTTATTCATAAAGCCCTCAAAAGGATGCCAGGCTTTTCCTTCTGCCAAGTTTCAAAGTCCTGTTGCTAATCATGGAGGCATGGAACACTTAATAGTAAGATCATAAAAATTTTTAAAAAAATTAATTTGAAAGAATTCAGTAAGCTTAGTATAGAAACTTTTGCTACCACTTCTCCTATAATTATATGTTGCACAAATACACAGAGATTATTTTTTTCTAAGCCTAAGACGACTGACTCACAACAGATTTGAAATGCTATACTTCCTTACAATCCATTATGTATAGGTGAATTTCAGGTTGGCTGGCTGCACAATCGTGGGAAAGTAAATTGCAATACTGAAGCAACTGTACATTTCTGGGCAGTGATGCTTGCTCATAAGAATTCAACAATCAGAACTCAGGGGAAAAAGGGTACTAAAGCTAGGATAAAGTCTAATTTGAGGCCATATAACATTGCAGTTCTATTCTAAATAACAGATTTGAGGTTGACTGAGGTATTTTCTTGTTACAGATCTCTGTCACAATGTCTGGGGCAGCAACTGTCTGTCACACTGTGCTGGTTTCAAAGACAAAACTTATTGCAGGAAGTGCTTGAATACAGAGGTCAGAAACAAAGGAAGTGGGTGCAGAGGCCAGAGAAGCTTTCGCTGAGCTGCTCTCTCTTGTTCCAGCTGTCTTGGCAGCTCACTGTAGAACTAACTTACCAGACTAGCCAGAGGTGTTTTGGGGTTTTGGGTTTTTGAGAGGGGTTTACAGGACCCTTTTTTTATGGCGGGGGGGAGGGGAAGAGGAGAAGGGGGTTATTTTTGTTTGTTTTGTTAGGGTTTTGTTTAGTTTTGATTTTATTTTCTCAGAAAGGACTATATTCACCTGATTAATCCAAGAAGATACATTCTGCATCTTGTTTTGCAAACAACACTGCATAATAAGAGAGACCTATCTATAAATAGGCATATACTATTGGAAATACACACTGGATGGGGCCCTGTGCCCCTAAGAGCCTATGCCCCTAAAGATGTGTCTTTACCCCAACATAAAATTGTTTAATCAGGAAGTTCAAGCCAAGGTGTGGGAATACCTGACATTAACAAACAGGTTCCTTCTCTGCTTCTCACGGCCCCATTCTTTAATCTTAAATCTTTGAGCAGGTTATACCAGCAAAGGGGAGAACCACAGCCTTCCACAGAGATAACAGATACATTATAGTCTGCTGAGAGGAGTAGTAAGCAGGAATAGAGTCCAATTAGTAGTCAACCTCCTACACTTGAATATGGAATAACTTCTGCATTTTAAGTGGCAAATGTTTTAGTTCCCTGTTGTTCAGTTCCGAAGCAGTTGCCATTTTTGTTATACCTTTTAAGTACCAAAGAATACCACAGAAATGCATGGAAGTTGATAACAATTTGGATGGTTAAGAAAGAACACAACCCAAACAAAAGCCACCATCCTCTGCAGATTGTTAAACAGCAACTTTTCCCATTACTCACTCATTACTTTCATCCACCCAACTTTCTGGGTGAGGAAGGATAAATATAGCACAGCCAGCATTAATTCTGCATCTGGAGACATCACTAGGAAAAGAACATGCACACACATGATGCAAGAGGAAGGAGCTGAAAGCTGAAAGTTCCAGAGGTCTCCACAGGCAATATGTTGTCTATTAAAATAGAGAGATATACATAAACATGAAAACTACAAGAAACAGGTTTTACACTTAATGAAAATGTGAGAGAGTGCATGGCAAAGCATGGTGGTTTAGTTTAATTTCACTCTTCTTGAATGGTGACTTGAGCATTTTATTCCTTTCTTCTACTCTCCTTGCATAAAAAAATATACTAAATGAGAAATCCTTCAAATTCAACAACATGCATAATCACCTTTCCTAGGTAAGATGAAGCAAAAAGAGTGACTAATTGTAGATTGTAGATTCTATAGTACCTGCTGGTCCTACAAGATGTTTTTGTCCTAGGTTCTCCAGGCTCTCCTGCATCTATCACAATTCAGTCACACAATTTTCAGTTCTTCAAAAACCAAAAATTCATGAGTAAGCAAGTGCAAGGACAAAGGAGCCCAGTGTAGGGTAAGGTATTTTCTTCATATTTCTGAAACTGTTCTTTAACAAGAAAATGGCATTACTGTGAACAGGAAATGCAGGAAAAAAATTCCAACTTGTGAGTCAAGCAGCCTTGTGATATTGGGATTAGATTCATTACAACTTTGCCAATAGTATTCTACTCAAAAACCTGCTTCTAGGCCCTATCTCACTATCCAAGTGGGAAAGTAAAAAGAAAGTAGCTGAGCCAAAGTAATGCATCATTCATTGTGAACAGAGTGGTCCTCTGTAAATTGTATGTTATGTTTTAGGCTCCATACCATCTGTACAAATAACAAAAAAAAAAAAAAATCTTTTGATATGCCTTCATTTGGTGAGAAACACAAAAGAAATTGCAGACTAAAACCAAAGAGATTTCCTGTTTATATTGCGGAGATTATTAGAGACAGACAAATGCTACACTTTAGGAAATTCTTGTCTTAATTTTGGAATCCAACTTTGACTCCATACTTATAAAAATATCCAAACACACTGATATTTGGCCATCATGCTGCGGACCTTTTCCACAATCACAAGAGAATAGTTCAGAGTTTCAGATTACTAAATGTTCTTCTCAAGTAAAGATGAAAGTGGACTGATAACAATATAGTAGAAGACTGCTAACAATATAATATAAAGCTCTCCGTGCTTATGTTTCTTGCTGGAATCCCACTCAAATGAGTAAAGCTACTGTCAGCTGATGGTGTTGATAAACATATATGCCTAATTAGGAACAACCTATTTTGGTTCAAGCAGAGAAATGTCCACATTACAAAATCAAAAGAGAAACAGATACCAGTGGATATATTTGCAAAAGAAGGCAATGATTGAATGGACATCAAAAATAAAATCACTTCAAAATCTCCCAGGGTTTGTCTCTGGATCAAAATGGAGATAGTATGAGTCACACCATGATGGTGTAAAATTTCCATTTCAAAGTTGACAGTGCAGCACATTTTAATACCATTGACTTGCCGTAACCAAAAAACACCACAGGGTTATGGATTGGGATTTATTTCTAGTAATGATTATACTGTGAATCTGAGTGACAGAGTGGTTCACATGATTCTGTGTGAGTTAGACCACTGTGCTACATTTGGGTCACATGCAGAAAATTCTCTACCTTGATAGCCTTCATCAGCTAAACAGGTAAGTGAGCAAAAAAGAAGACTTGACAAGTCCACTGATTTTAGAGATTCTATTTTAAGCTTAATGACCACTTGTATATAATGAATATATATATTTCATCATACTGGCCCATAAACTGACATATTGAAAATAATATTTTCAAATTGTTATCTACGAGGAAATTTATTAGCACTCATATTCTCCTTCTAGTGAATGGAAATGCATGTTAATTCTCTTCTTCATTTACCACTTCAAATTGTATTCACTGTACAGTATATTAATTTGTCTTTTAGTGGAAGGATAAGTAAATGTGTTTGTAAAAATTGTTCATAATGATCAGTTCTTGCTACTGTTTATACTGGTTATATTAAAATATAAAGAAAGTCCTACCTAACACTTCTAAAATGTCATTCACCTACAAATTTCATGACATTTTACATATATTAATCAATTAAGCCCTACTATACCCATCTCAATTAAGCATTAATATCCCAATTTTACAGTTAGTTACACTGAGGATAGCTTGAAAGGTTGGCTGTCTTGCTAATATCACTCAGGAGTGGGGATAAAACCCACGAATGATAATCACTTCTCCATGTGTAATTAAAAATGTAAAGTATTTTCCTTCTTGTAGAATGGAAAGTATAAAAATAAAAGCCAAAATCAATGGACAAAAGCTTAGACTCTAACAGGACTTCAATCTTTTCTTGTGAAACAAACTATTACTTTACAAATTCTTAGAGAGAGGTGAATACACATGATCAAGAGATTTCTACAAGAAGTTCCACAAGATGTGGTCCTGTAGATCAAAGCAAAAACAGTGGCCCAAAAGTACAGCCCATACTAAACTCTCCCCACTCCCCAAGCCAGGCTAAGCATCTCACACTGAACAGAGCTTCCCCTTTGTACCATTTGGAGAGGTTTTTTCAGCTGACTCCCTTAAAGTAAGTCCAGGCTACTTTATTCTTGTTTTAATAACAAAAATCAACATATCCAATTAACATAACCATATAGTTTCAGATCATATTAATTCTATCAAATTTGCCAGTCTAATGCCACTAGAAAATAATTTTATTTCAATTTTATGTGCAAAATAAAGGTCCTCCTGTTTACCCTGTTGCTGAGGTACTATAATTATCACGGATTACAAAATGGCAAACCAGTGTGTTTGCAGGTGCACATCCTAAATGTAACCCTTATTTAGCAAGCATAACTGCATAACTTTTCTGTATGCTTTTAGTACTAATATCTAGTACTCATAATTTACTGGTTTAAAAGTGCTTTCTTACTAATACCTCAACTTATAATCCTTTATTGCTTTTAGTCCTCTAACTTGGTATGGAAACAGCTACAGGTTTCTCATTTTTTATCAGACTTAAGTATGTTCTGTGTGGGTGAAAAAAAAATGGCTACTTTGCTATATTGTGCTGCTACCATACCTCTCAAAGGGGTCAGTGACAAATCATGATCTTTTGGCATTCTGTCTTGCAGATTTTGCACCAAATGAGGCAGGGATGATACAGGGGTGATATCATTTAATCTTCATGTTCTATCCTTAAGACAGTCATCACGTCCATGAACTAAACAGAACCAAGAATGTAGAGGCAACCTCTGTTCTGCACTTCATCCTTTTCTGTGCCCAACCTTGCATGCTTAATGTTCTTTTATTTGAGAGTCACTAAGATTGTCATTGACATTCTGAGCCAGATACTGAAGAGTATGTCTATAATGCCTTTGTATTTCTTCCTTGTAAGAGAAGAAAGCCTCAACTCCAAGTCCTGTTTATGTGGAATGGGCTGATTTCCAAACTGGCTCCATAACTGTTCCTTACCACCTCCAGCCATGGGCCATTCTAGTACTGTGCATATCTTGTAATCACTTAATCAATGCTTCATGTCTAACACTACCTCTCAGGTGTGCTCTGTAAAAGCAATCTGACCCAGTGTATTAGTTAGTGACAGCTCCCAGCATGCCAAAAACCTGTTAGAGGACACCTAGAGGACAGCCATAGTGCTGTGGTGTCTGGCAGCCTCAACTCGTTCTAGAGGGAAAATCAGCCTGGCATAAAGAGAAGTGTGGAACAAGTCTGTATCAGCTAGAGGTTGCTGAGGCCATGCAGCCCCTCATCCACCCCAGTGCAAGAGATCTTTTGATATTGTAGTGCCCACACTGAAGACAGATAACTGGAGAAATCTGCAGCTATTAAAGATCTTTTGTTTTTTCTCTGGAGTACTTCATAATATTCCACAACCAAATATACATAGGCCTTCTGGGAAGATATAAAGGCACTACTGACATCTTTATCTTTTCAGTAGGTAGCTTTCAGGGTTTTTCCTTCAAGATACTCATCCCCATGGTCAGAAGCAGCCATGCCAAGGTGCCACCAAGTCACCTCTTCTTGTGTGCTGCTGAGAAATTTTTCCTCAGCACTAGCCTGATCTTATTGAAGCCAGATCTTCTCGGGTCTCATTTCATACCTGTGTGCCCCTACAACATCACAGTTTTGTTTAGTCATTGGTTAAATGTCAGAAAGCTAAAAAATTAAAAGCCACATTACTTTGAGACAGATTTCTACAATTTGGTATGAGACATAAAATGTGTGGCGCATGTCTGATGGCACTAAAGGGGCACGTGAATATCCAAGGCCTTTTGGATATTGGTGTAGCTTACATGAATAGAGAAAATTAAGCCCAGCATGAGTCTATATGATCCCAGTGCAATACCCAATGAAGTGAACTGCCTGCTAAACCAGCCTCAAACTTTATGTTAGCAGGAAGGAAATTATTTCTTCCAGGGGGAAGCCTAAAAGTGAACAGTGTATGCCAGCAAAGCCTGACAGCATCTTAAACTGACAGGGAAGGTACAGCCTCTGATAGGCTTGGCACACCTCTAAGTCATGGGAAAGCTGAAGAAAAGCTTTTTACCAGCTCCCAGCAGTGACAGTTCACCCTTCCCTGGAGCAGTCAGGCTGGGTTCAGCACCACTGCAGCCTACAGTGTGCCTGAGCTATGCTCCCTCCTTCACTTGAGATACTTGTTCTCTCCATAAATCTCTATCATTTAAGGACTCCCCACTATTAGGGAAAACACAACTATCATTAAGGCTCCTCTCCAACTCATTGGCACCTCATAATTCACACACTGGGTGAGGGGAGGGCTTCTTCACTTTGTGAGCAAGCAAAATTTGTTTTACTGTTTGACTTGAAGTGAGCAAAAGAGCCAAACTGGTTTTATACACATTTTCATAATGCAAGACACTTGCAGTGTTTCAGGTATAATAAAAGCACTCGGATTAGTTCAGTAATTTGCACAAGTCATTTAAGTTATGCTAGAAATGTATTATGACCAAAATGTTGTTATTAGAAACCAACTCCCTGAAAAACACTAACTACTGAAAAATTATTTTCTCTACTTTTATAAATTATCCTAATGTTGTTCCTCATCCATTACTGACAATAATGCCTGAGTGACATGCATTATGCATTAAATATATCTATGATAATTCAGATCTATTTGTATTAAACAGTGATATCATATATTCACTTAAGGTTTAAAAATGTTAAAGTTGATAGCATACCTATCAGAATATCATAGATTAGATTATAGTTGATATCTTCAGGCAATTTTATTTTATATAGAATAGAAAGGTGGAAGACTAAGCATTTTTAATCCAAAAACTGTGCTCACAACTGACCTAAACTGACAAAAATCGAGAACTTCATATCTGAACTTGTCACTTAAAGGTGAAGCAAAAAAATCCTTAACAGGAAAAGGGCAGAATCAAAGTCATCCATAGTATATGAGCAGAGGTAAAAAATACAAATAACTTTACATTTGGAAGCTAAAACATGAGGCCAGTAACCACTGGCTACTGTCTAAAAGTCTGTATCAAAGATGCTGCCACTCTCCAGCTGTTAAATAATCTGTGAGCTGAATTCATAGGCATCTCCGTCACAGAGGTCCCATCACATGACTGATATTTTTGCAGAAACAACAGAGAGGATATGAATGAACTGTTCCCTAATTATTCTGGCAAGGCAGGGGAGGACATTTTGCACTTCATTCTCTGGTGGCATCAATTTGATGTCTTTATAACTGCTAAATTAATTTTTCTGTACTTCAGGAGTCTCTTTCTGTTCTTAATCTTCTAAGGATGAAATTCACCCTGCCTTTCAAAGTCTTCAGAAGTCCCCAGTGCAACAGATCTTTTGATATTCTACTGCCCACACTAAGGACAGGTAACTGGAGAAATCTGTAGCTGTTAAAGATTTTTTTTTTTATTTATGGAGTACTTCATAATATTCCACAAGTAAGTATACACAGGCCTTCTGGGAAGATATAAGGGCACACTGATAAACATTTGATCTATCTAGAGATATGCAGCCAAGATTGTGTAAAAAATACCAAACCATCTTTAGCCCAACACTCCTCCAAGAGGTAGCACTATTTTTGTGTGTGTATATACTACAAACATAAATATACCCTACCCTGGATTGGGTATTTTGGCATCCCATGATTATTTACTGTTCACTATAAAAATGTTACTGCTTTCATTACTCCATAATAAATATATAAATAGAACTTCAGACTGCCACAGGAAAGAACCGTATTTCCTTCCAACTTTTCTCTCTGTTACACCACGTTGCTCACCTAGAACTCAGCTGAACTAATCTTGTCCTTTGCTACTGCACATAACAAAGATTTTCATGACATCCTAGTCACAGAAATTCCAAATGTTGGCCAAAAAAATCAAGATCCGCTTATCTCCATATCTACAACTGAGCTCCAGTTGCCTTTATTGCACAAACAATTGAAAGAAGGAGACAGTTCTGGCCAAGAACAGCTTTTACCTTCATGATAAAGAGCCCATTACAGTTTCACAATTTATATGAGTGCTATAATTAGAAATATACCTTTTAAAAAAATCCTGTCTACTTTATATAGTTTTCATGATGAGTAACAAAAAATGGCATCCAGGTTCTTATTTTTTCTCCTTTGGTTTATGAGTATTACTTATTATTAACAACAACAGATACTAATGGATACCAACAGTCCAGAGAAAGTGAAGCACCTTTTTTAAATGGGTTATAATGTTGACTGTTTTTCTTAAATATTATCATTTCGGTTTAACCATTCCTCTTTCTCATTAAAATACTTTGATATTAAATGTCCATAATAAATTTGAAGGCATCTCACTTAAATTTGGGAAGTTCCCTTTCAGATCATGTGGGAATGTGGGAATGAGACAGTGGGTGACTACTGAACTAAAACAGCTGCTTACTACTGTGTAATTGTTTTCATATACAAGTAAATGAGAGAATCTCATCTTTCAGTCCATGGAGAGAAGGTGCAAGCCCTAACTGAAGTAGCCACAATGCCATTATATTATCTCTGTCTTAGAGCTATTCAAACAAAGGATACTCTTACACAGTGTTAATATATTACATTTCAAAAATAGTGTTTTGCTAATTGATTTTCCCCTTGTATATTCATGACATTCAAACAAGACTACCAGTGCAATATAATAATAGCATTTGTAGCTTTGTCCTACCAGGGTAATTATTCATGATTTCAAGGTCACGGGCAAAAACATCATCTTGTATAAATATAAAGTAAACAATAAGAACACTAACTTCAGACATTATAGAAATATGTGGCAACTACTAATTCAAATAATCAAACGTCATGATTACATGCATAAGTTGTATTACATCATTTCAAGAATTGAAAATTAGTGGAGGAATAAGAAACCTTGATGATGCATGTTTGTTTCCAATGGCTGAATAATGCAAAACGCAGAACTTGAAGCAGCACCAGCATATTTAATTCTGACAAGAAATCATGGCATTCAAACAGGAATGAGATGATCCTCTTGATTTGACTATGCTATTATACAGCAAGTCACAACGCATAATGTTGGAGCTTTTCTACAGGCAGTGTGAGATTATGTTCTTGTATTTTTCTGCCATGGTAATGCACTAAAGCATTTACTGTCTTATCCTGATTACAACTCTTTGTAATGGAAAACTAAATACTAGGACTGTTTCACAGATACAGAGCCGCAAAATGTAGTTGAACACTGTTAATGGTAGACCTGGAAATGAAACTTAAGTGTCACTAACTGTCAAGTCTCTGTTCTTCAATGGCCACAATTTAAGAAGTTTACTTGAAATGAATTTACTGCAAGAACTTGTGTCTTTAATCTCTACTCATAACACTAAATATAGTACATTTATCAGAGCTGGGAGTACCTGAATGAAACTGGTCAGGGAAAAAACCTCTTCACACTCTCATGCTACTGCCTACTTTGTCTTCCATTAAGGATGTGAACTTCCTGTGAATGATGAAGAAAAAGAAGAAAGAAATCAGTTTGGGGTGGGGTTTTTTTATGGGAAGGAAATTACATAAAGCAGAACACTCTGCTCAGTTAATGAAAAATAAAAAATTACAATTTAGATGAAATAGCATATATGCTTAATCATTCTCGGCAAACATGCAAAACTCCCCTTAGAAAGTACATTGAATTTAGAAGAACAAGTTTTCATTGTTCAGGTGTTGAGAGCAGTAATCAAGAAGAAATGTTGCTACAGGCATTTGTTTGGCTAATGCCTTTTCTTTTAAACATGGGAAATTTTGCAAGCAGAGCTTGTATTATCCCTTTGTAAATAACCCTCAAATGTTCCTTTTGACATCTTGTCAAATCTTAAGATTTTAAACTAATCATGTAAGTTTTTTCCTTCCCACCTTACTGGTGGCTCAATCATTTCATCTCACTTGACCACAGGATAGAAGTGGCTGTGTGCATACTTTTAAGATGAACTTATATTTTCTAATATTTGGCACATTTTCTTACTATCTTTTCTTTCTTTACCTCCAGGTAAGCCACATAGCACAACAATGAGCAAAGAGGTAAGACTCCAGTTGAAATGATGTAATGCTGAAAATTAAATTTACACACAAGTGTTCCGAGTCTGGGTCATAGCTGGGTCACTCCTCTGAGTGGGAGGCAATCCAGCAAGGAGCACTGGATAATGATTTCTCTAAGCTGAGGCCCCTTTCAAGAAATATAGCACGAAGCTTTACCTTGATATCTGAATCTAATCTGATTCAATGTGCGTAATTACTGATATTTGTTGTGTGGTAGTAAGAAGCGATATTATTTTGTTATATGCTGCATTATGTTTCCTGTTCCTTTTAACCTACTAGCACGCAGAAATAAGCTTTCCAGTATCTGAACCCTTACCCAGCGATAGTGGTTTAGATAAGGACTGGCTGGCTGAAGCTTTTTACTGAACACATATTGTTTAGAGTTGGGGGATTCATTATTTTTCTTGAACAAAGAATGGAGTCTGTCTTGCTTGTTTAGGCACAGCTGCATGTGGCCAGTGCTATTTTTTTTATCTACATTTATCCACTGTGTTCATTTGCTTCCAGGTATACCTATCACACACTCCTTCATAACCTTGAGATGAGTATTTCTGTAATGGCTTCTGAGTGGGTTCCATCTTGGGATGGTAGGAAGTGCCTGCAGAACATCTCTGCTCACGTACAGCTAAGCAGGCCTTCAGGGGAGACACAGACCCCTCTAAGCAGTCCAGGCTGGTGCAACAGGCTTTGCAAAACATCTATGAGTCTTAAAAACACAATCACATCAAAAGGTAAAGCAACCCATATAATTTCCTTCTGTTGTGCCAGTTGTCAGCACGTTGCGTCGCCAGTGATTTTGCACTCAACCTGCAAGGTTTCCTGCTGCCACCTGACACTGCTGCAGTCAGCCACAGGCTGACAACCACAGCACCAAGAGAGCGACTGTCAGGGCCACTTTGCATGAAGCACACGCAGCTCCAACCCAGCGAAGCCCTAATGTGTTGATTTACAGAGTCCTCTTGGCTGACATGGGAAAATGAGTCTGGTCATGGTTGATTTAACATTTTATGGGCAAAGAGTCAGTCTGCTATAGGAAGTTTGAACTAGTGCAAATATCTTACACATTTACGCACAAGTACGCGGGAAAAAATATTCAAGATACTCTGTGGTTTTGATTCTCACATCCCTCGAGCTCTACTGAAACTAACGTGAGTTTCAATTAATTAAATACAAAGGTGTACGTTACGGGTCAGACCCTCAGGCTGAGTAAGCAGCTCCCGGTCTGGGGGCACAGCCGCCCGAGGAAGGAGGAGCTCGGCCAAAGGCTGCGGTGTGCAGTGTCCCCCGCCCAGCTGTGGCTGTGTCCCGCAGCTCCCGCCGGCCCCGGTCCCGGTCCCGCT